>JACWFZ010000015.1:229522-353747 GCA_019775285.1 Cystobasidium slooffiae
ACGAGCAGCGCACCATGGCAGCTTTTTGTAGTGTCAATCGATTCTGACAGTCACGTGAACTCGAGGCGACACTGTATGTCTAATGAGCCGCTCATCGTTCAGTATATGATACGTCGTTCATTGCTCAGCATACCTCATGCAGAAGCTGGCATCCAAGCGCACATACGTATGCCAGGAAAGCTTTCTGTATGCTCGTATGCGAAGGCTTAACTTTGTGACGAGAGGATGACTACAGGGAGTCCAAACTTTTGTAGGTCGTGTCAGGTACTTGAAACTGAAGGAGTGCTAAGCTAATCCATACATTGTTACCGAATGACTATCAATCTCGTACTATGATCCTCGAGACAGGGAAAGGGTTGACCAAATATTTTTCACAGTAGATGCCAGGCAACCGAGTGCGATTGGGATGCTCATGCAAGAACATTCGACTAATATTCCAACATGCTGCCGATTCTCATCTTTGCGAAGCCAGCGGAGGCTTGAAGCATGTTGCACGACTGTAACTCCGCTGCGGCCGCAAGATGTCCTCTTTCCTTCAAGTTTCCCGAGGGATGGGTTTCCCGGCCTTTTTGTTTGAGAGAAGATAGAAAGCGCAACCAGGGAACCCCCTCTCCTCATTGCCACCCGGGGTTCTTAGAGGCACATTCAATACCGGCCTGGTTTTCTGGAAGCCGTAGTGCCGGAGCAACAGGGGGGACATGTGGAGGTCTCGCATAGTATGTTCTGCGTTGCTTGCTTCCAATTAACTGTCTCATACTATCCACTTCCAAGATGGTCACTGCTGCCTATCCCGTTTCTCAAGCGCCGTTGATTGACGGCACCAAGACTTTTCCCGGGGAAGCTCTTCCTTCTCACAATCCTGCCACTAACGGCATCAAGGGGAACGGCGTGAAGACCAATGGCATACATACTCCAGTGAAACCCGTGATCAATGGAGCTGCAAAGCCAGAGACCTATGTCAATGGCTACCACACAGACATTCCTACACCTGCCCAGCGAGTTCAGGAACCGCCTAACAGCTGCGATGTCACCTTCGGCCCGCAAGATAAGGAAGGTATCTACAAGATGCTCAATCAGCCATTAGGTCAAAAGCGTCCTCTGAAGGTCATATACCTCGGAGGTGGTGCATCGGGTGCGTTCTGTCCGCGGTCACTATTGTATGGCTTCTGCTAATGCCGTCTACATCTGCTCGATTGACTTTCGTCTATCAGCCATCAACTTTGCATATCGAGCTAGATCTCATCTACCCGACATTGAGTTGACATGTTACGAGAAGAACAATGGACTCACTGGCACATGTAAGCAACCTCCTGTGCTGTCTCCCTTTGTGTCTACTTACGCGCCGAATACATTTACGCAGGGTTCGAGAATAAATACCCAGGCTGCGCTTGCGATATCCCAAGTCACACATACCAATTCACATGGGCACTATACCCAGACTGGCCGAAGTAGTGAGTCCATAAATCACAGTCACTCGGAACTGTCTTGCTCACGTGAGGTACCAACAACAGCTACTCCACTTCGGACGAAATCCAAGCCTACATGGAGAAGGTGGTTGACGATTACAACCTCCGAGACTTCTTCAAGCTCAGACACGAGGTAGTAGGCGCGCGATGGAATCCTGACACGTGTCACTGGATCGTCACTATCCGCCGAAATGGAAATGATGCCGACGTATTCGAGGACTGGTGCGACGTCTTCGTCAACGGCTCAGGTAAGCATGCCAATTACATCCAGTCATTGCGTCTTGGAAGCACGCAGCTGACTTGGAACCTTCTAATCTGTGCAGGTCTGTTGAATGCCTGGAAGTGGCCGGCCATTCCTGGATTGCAAAGCTTCAAAGGTGCTTTACTGCACACAGCAGCTTGGGATCGATCTGTTAATCTGGACGGCAAGCGGATAGCACTCATCGGTGTAGGTAGCTCGGGTGTTCAGGTGCTGCCAGCGCTCCAGCCCAATGCCGAGGTGAGTCGATCCTGTACAGAAAGTGACCTGTTGCCGCAGTCTGACTTGTTGTGACCTCTTCAGCACATATACCATTTCTGCCGAAGTAAGACATGGATTACACCGTCTTTCGCAGCCAAGTATGCTGGTCCAAACGGGTCAAACTTCGAGTATACGCAAGAGCAAAAGGATGCCTTCAGGAACGACCCCACTGCCCAACGCGCTTAGTAAGTAATATCTAGCAGGGGTCACATGAATTCACTGATTGATGTGGCTTCCTGCAATTCACAGCACCAAGAATATTGAGTTTGAGCTGAACAAGCGATGGAAGTTCGTCATCAAAGACTCCGACGCGCAAAAGGAGATCTTCGCTCTATTCAAAGAAGAGATGGAAAAGGCTCTTGCTGGAAGACCTGACCTTCAGAAAGCTTTGATACCCGACTTTGCGGTCGGCTGCCGTCGTCTGACTCCAGCTCCCGGCTTCTTGAAGGCTTTGTAAGCCTATTTATCATCTGCTTATGCTTTACTATACGTTCACTGACACGAAATGCTCCCAACTTCTTCAGACAAGAACCAAATGTGACAGCTGTCACTTCTTCCGTCGTCAAGGTAGATGAGACTGGAGTCTACGATGCTCAAGGCAACCATTACGAAGTAGACGCTGTTATTTGCGCAACGGGCTTCGACATCTCTTTCCGCCCTCGCTTCCCTGTCATCGGCAAGGACAACGTTGACTTGCGTGAAAAATGGACACCACGTGCTCGCGCATATCACTCCCTCTTTGTCGACGGTTTCCCCAACTATTTCCACCTTATGGGTCCCGGTTCTCCAAGTGCTCATGGTGCCTTGTTAGGTTCCAGCGAGCATGTGACCGATTACTGCATTCAAGTCTTGCACCGTCTGCAGACGGAACCCATCAAAGCTATCGAAGTCAAGCCGGAAGTCGTCGCAGAACTCGCTGAACACAGCGCTGAGCAATTGAAGACCACCGCCTGGGCGTCGACGTGCTCCTCATGGTTCAAGAATGGAACTACGGACGGTCCACTGGATTCACTCCACCCGGGTGGCCGCTTGCACTTCTTCTCCACTCTCATCAAGCCACGGTGGGAGGATTTCAACTACACCTATAGCAACAACCGCTTCGCACATTACGGTAATGGCTTCACGCTGAGAGAAATTGAAGAGCGTGACTTGGTGAGTCAATCTTGCACCGACGTTTTCCTTTTTCCCGTATCGAGGCTGATGTTTCCTGTCGTTCTCACAGACTTGGTACTGGTCCTCACCAGATCGTCTGAAGCTGTTTGACTATTGATTAGGTATTAGGTGGACTTAGTCGTCGAACCGCTATCGACGGATTGTGCATTTGTTAAGTGGTCGCAAAAATGTCGTTCACGTCAGACTTGAAACTCTAGAGCTGTGTATATTAGCTTGGGTACTTTGCAAGGGACGATATGCTTTTACTACATTACGTTTGAGCTACCAGTTCTTGGAGTGATTATTGACAAGGTCATCTACAGTGTCCAAAAGCGTCGTCTTCCAATCTATGAAGCTGTCCATGCCCAATTTCTCCTTTGCTACGGTCGTATCCATCTTTGCGAGATGCTGTATGGGAGCAGCTTCTGCATTCGGCTTGGGCAACTTGTCCGCCAGTTCTGGACGGGCCTCCTTCAAGAAGTCGGCAGCTTCTTTCCAGGTGAAAGCCCCACCGCAGAGCAGCACACGAGTGCCTATACTTTCGGGTCGTTTGAGTGCTTGCAAGTGAGCCTTTGACACGTCTCGAGCATCACAGAAGAGTGGTAAGCGATCTTCTGGCAATGTAGCTGTCTTGCCGCTGATTAGATTCCAGATATTGCCGGTAGACGTGTTCACCGCCGCTTCCGTGGGGATCTTGTGAAGCGAAGGGCCATAGATCATAGGTGGGTTGACTGCGAAGTGAATGCAAGATTTAGAGAAGGCAATTCGTAAGTTTTAAGACGTTCGATACGTGCGGGTAGTAATTTGCATCTCCGGGTGATCTTTTGCAAAGTCCCAAGCCGCTTTTTCGGCCAGTCTAGACAAAGACACAAACGCAGAGTGAAGTCAGTATCGGTTCAGGGTCAAGCTGTTTGCGTTCTACTATGTTTGCAATCCTGCGAGCTTGTGATAGCTCATATTTCTGACAGAACCCACTTCTTCGAGGCAGAGTAAGCATATGCACCCTGTACATCTGGAGCAGCGGCTTCCTCATAGGTAGCAGGATTCCAGTCCTTCTCCGTATAAGTATAATCCCGTCTGATTCCTCCAAGCTTGAAGTTGTTCACGGCAGCGAAAGATGAGGTGATGATCACCCGAGTGACCCCGGCCGCTTGAGCCTGACGAAGAACATTGAGCGTGCCTTCGATAGCGGGGTCCAGTAGATCTTTCTTCGGGCTAGTAAGAAGATGCAAAGATAGCATGATGTAAAGTCAGCTTTTGAAACCAAAGCAGGATATGAGTACTTCTTTTGCTCCTCACTCGCTTATCTTGAATGTGTACGGAGATGCTACGTGAAGCACTGCATCAACGCCATCGATTGCGGCCTTGATGTCTCCATGTATGAGGTCTTTCACTTGAAACAGCTTGATATCCTTGCTTTCGTACCGCTTGATGAGGTCCTCGCCCTTGGAGAGGTCTCTGACCGTTGCGCGAACCGCATAGCCTTCCTTGATTAGGTCATCTAGAATCTGAGCGCCTAGGAAGCCAGTCTAGACAAAGGTGCTCGCATGTCAGTCTTGACGCTAACGCTGTGAGGCTCGAAGGTCCCGCCTGCCTACAATACTGGTGATCAGGACGGTCTTTGACATCTTGCTGGATACTATACTATACTATGATAGTAGTTGTGAGGAGAGAGAGAGCGGAGAATGATCAGGATGATCGAGTGCATAGTCGTGCGAGAAGCAGACCGAAGCCTGTGTTGACTTGCATATCATATCATACATCACTGCACTCAAGACTGGCTATGGTGCACTCAGCATCCACTGGGCTCTCACCAACGCAGCCTCTGCTATGCTAACCATTGCGCGTCCATTGCAAGCCTGAGGAGAGCTCCGGGCAAGAAAGCCGTCGAAGGTGTGCCGTTGGAGCGAAGTGCATCATGAATGGCCTGATAGCGACATGGTGCCTTGCGGCAAGCGTATCTAACTCATCATTTACAAGTGGGATTGGAACCAGCGAAGAGGGCTGCCCTGAATCGGCTTTGCAACAACTCTCAGCTCTCATCGCAGGCCTGCTGCGCGCGTAACTTGATCAAGGGGATGATTTTCATGAAGGGCAGCACCATACACAAAGCGGAGCTCTTCCTGCTGAGCCCGCTGGGTACGATAGACCATACGCTGCCTGCAGTCATCTATCTCTCCTTTCATCAGCACCAACACTGAGGTAATCCGGATCATACGACGTCCGCTGGCGAGGGTGTCTCTGGATCTCGTACAAACAGGTTCGCGTCGCCGGAATCAGGAATAGGTGGTGAGTGTCGTACATCTGTCGCCAAGGTGGAGTACAATCTTATAACAGCCCAGCAGCTGATAACGCTATCCCCTTTACCGTGGTACAGATTGCTGAGGATCCGTTCACTCTTCAAAGGTTGTCTTTGCAGCCCGGGCTTGGAAAAACACTATGCATCGACGGCGCGCTTCTATGGATAGCTCGAGCAGCGGAAACTCCGATGCCTGCACTCACTCCAATACACAATGCGTCACCGTCAATCTGAACATGGCAGCATGCATACGCTCGTCACCGCTAGCGGTCGCCGCCACAAGCGGTGCCGCTGCGTGCTCTCCACCAGTGAACAGCCTTGAACACGTTGATCTGGATGAGGAAATGGAAAGAATGGTCTCATCCGTAGTCAACAGTCCTGTCGAAGCCTCTGTCGCCTCTGAGCCTTCTCCTCCAATATCAGCGATATCATCGCTGGGCCTGAATCTACCTGGTCCACTACAAAGCCAGCAAAGTCAGGCCAGGCAAGCTTTAGCAAGTGCCTCCACCAGGTCCTTATTTGGTAGCAACCACAATACTCCGAAATTGAATATGGGAACTCGAGCGGCCTTTGGAAACTATCGGAAGAGATGCCTTTCGAGTACGTGTTCGCCGTCAGCTTCATATAGGCCTCCCTCGCCAAGTCAGTTCGCTGACGTCCTTGTATGCCTTGATTTACGGAACGAACAGATCAGACCCTTTCTCCGCTTACACCAGAAGTGAAAATTTCCCTCCCCTCGCCAACCCAAGGGTCTTTGTCTCAGTTCAGCCAGGCAAACTGCGCTTCCCAATCACCTGGCTCACAAGGCCTCCTCAGTCCACTGGACGATGCAGCAGGAACACGAAGGTCCCTCGATACTACCGGTGAGACTTATGTCGTAACTCGAGGCCGAAGGTCAGCCTCAGTGGGAACGCTTCCATCCCTCGACCAGATCCGTGACTGGTCTCTTCGTCGCCACGGTGGGCCTGGTGATCTTTCGGCAGACTACGGCAAACCTTCGCATGCTCAGGAAACCCCGCTAGCATCACCTACACTCTCCCCCGTACCCAGCCATAACCTTCGCCCTCCTGTTATTCAGATTGTCGGAGCAACACCGCCCAAACCTCTACCTTGTAGTGACAGGCTTCTTAAGCTTAAAGTAATTCTTCAAGGAACGATTCGTGCCGGAGCACGTCACAAGGCCGTCTCGTTGCCTTCCAGCCCGGTCAAGGAGGCTTTCACATCTGGTAGCTCCACACCCTCGGACTACCAAGAGCGTTCACATTGTGCCCGGAAGATGGTGAACGTATTAGAAAGAAGAAAGAGTGTATCTTTAGTGCGCTGATCCAATCTTGAAAGCTCGCTTACCATGCCAGTGTAGCCCAATGTACAATGATACCAGAAGACATTCTAGACTTACACAAATATACTGTGATCAAGCTGGCGATTACAGAATTGCGGTGTGAAGGGTTTTCATCAGTCTGAAGGAGTGTATCACCCTGACACTGGACCTTCTCACTTACGATGTGAGCCATGTACATGTCAAATGACCACTACAATATGGCTTTGAATAAGCAAGGTTTTGGCACAAATCTGGACCCTCGGAACGTCAATTCTCGGCTGCTCCCAGCATGGAGCAGATCGTCACTGTTGCGGAAGGAGGACTTTTCTCCTGACTACAGATTCTGTGCTTGGGATTCCGCTGCAATCATTATCAGCATACCTGAGCGTCGCTGCTCGGCAAGGTATCATAGACCGCCACCGACTCGATCGCCTTTTGCCGAAGCAGCCGAGCATTGCTATGCATGTTCAAGCAAAGCAGGAAGACTTGCTTTTCATGACACCCTACCCTCAGATCCTGTTTGCCAATACATGAGTGATTCTCCTGTAGTCGTTATTACGGGTACGAATCCTCCTGGTTTCGGTGCGTGGTGTCGTTTTTGGTGCAAGCCTTGCCGAGAGTCAAAATGCGCCCGGCTATCTGACATCTGCGAATGGGAAGGACATTCGAGCTGAAGCTCCGCCATACCCGTAGGACACTATCTAGTTGAAGAAGCCTTGGATGCCGGAATACGTGTCATAGCTACCGCTCGAAGTCTCGAGTCTATACGGGACCTCGAAAAGCGGGGCGCCACCATTTTCGAGCTCGACCTAACAGCGGACGAGGCAATCATAAATGACTTTGCTCAAAAGGCAATAGCCGTCCAGTACGTTCTAGTCGTACAACTAGCTGTCGCCTTGCTGAAGCTGACTTGTGTCACAGCGGCAAGGTTGACATACTCATCAATAATGCAGGTCAAGGAGGCATAGCGAGTACCGAAGAAATGCCCTTGAAGACTTTCGAGTTCATAATGAATGTAAACTTCTATGGCACTCTCAAAGTGACTAAAGCATTCCTTCCGTACTTTCGAGAAAGAAGAGCCGGTACTATCAGCCAAGTCTCGACCCGAAATGCGGATATAGCGATGGCTGGTCTGTCAGCGTATGCTGGCAGTAAAGCTGCTGCAACAGGTAGGTCGGAGGGCTGGATAACCCACATGAGAAATATTTCTGATGTTTCCGAACCTATAGTCTTTTACGACGCCCTCTACAAAGAACTTCTGCCGTTCAATGTCAGGGTCATAAGTTTTCAGGTAAATGGCATCTTCAAAATCTGTTGACTGAAACAAACATCACGTAGGCTGAGCTCAGTGACTCTGTCAGCCTGGATCGATACGAACAGGGATGGTGGGCAAGAATATGACACCAGGCTCTGCACTATATCCCGCAGTGGACGCTTCGCTCAAGCGCTTTGCCGCCTCTTCTGGTAAAGAGCCTGGGGATCCGCAGAAGCAAGCTAAACGTATAATAGAAATAGTAACGCGTGAAGGAGAGCTTCCCTCTCGTTTTGCACTGGGTGTAAGTTTGCCCTCTTGTGCTTTCACTCCATGCACCTCGCTGCCGGTCTGCTGACTAATCTTTATGAAACAGCAACAAGCTTTCGATATGATCTCTGCAACAATGGCAGACAGACAGAAGAGCTTGCAGGAGTGGAAAGACTTGAGTATAGGCTTGGAGTGCGACGACTAAAGGTAGACCGGACTAGATTACCATGCAGATCACCATGCTGTGAGATAGCAAGAGCTATACGCGCGTGCTAGAGTTGCTCTGGCATTATGCGAGCGATAGTGGCGACACTTACAAATAAAGGCTGTTGAAGCAGCACACTCACCTGTAGAGATAGAAAGCTGCGGTACAGACCACCTTAATAAGCTTTATGTAAAGCTCTGCGACCATTGTAGCCTTGCCAAAGTGCATCACCGGCTGTAGACAAGGGGTGGTGCGATAGCTCGATCGGCTTTCTTGAACAGGCGGCGTCTCCACTACAGTCTTCTATCAGACCCTTTCACGTCTGCACCACAACCACGTAAGCGATTCACTCACCACGTCTCCCAAGTATCTCTACTCTGCTCGATACATTCAGCCTGGCAAGCAGGTCATCCACTTGCTGCTTCGGCGCTGGTTATCGAAAGCTAGCAGTCCGGATCCGCGTAAACGAGCTGGACACAGGAGTCAGACAATCAGCATACCTGCATAGCGTGACCTTTTGGCGGTCTGGGCAGTGCAGTATGTATACACTTGCTACTCAATGACCTGCTGATCCACTACTGTGCTTATCGCTTGCGCTTTGTTCTGTCAGCATCTCGCACCGTGCTCCGCCTCACTGACGCTCGGAACAACCACACCTTCATGCTACCGGACAGCCTGTAGTGATATCGAAATCACTCTGTCTTTTCAAGGTGAGTTAGGTCTCTACACAGGAAGCATAGGAGAGATCTAAAGTAATGCTCGCTACTTCGCGACTGTCAGATGCCGGTCCACACTGGCGGTCAGTACGACTCGCCACCACCCTCTCCTGTCTGCAGTGAAGCACCTTCTCTGCCAGATGCAACATCCGATCTCGACATGCTGTCAGACTGTTCAGGGCTCTCCGTCTCAGATGAAGACGAGAAGAGAGCACGAAGCTACACAGGATCAGACATCGAAGCGCTTTCGGACAATGATTTGGAGGAGATTACCCATTCAATGGTAGCATCCGCCGACTTCACTTCTTCACCTCGGCGTGCGTCTACCAACCGGCGTGAACAACCTACTTCTACACCCATCTATCGAATTTCAGACCAAGAAAGAACGCCATCTTCTACATTGAATCGTTCTCACAGACCCTCCCCCCTATTTCACCGCGGCGTTGGTGCGCGTGACCTCACATATCCAACAATCCAACAGCATGATATCGATTCCCCTTTCGGGTTAAATTCTCTCTCCCTGTACAGAACTTTCGACGAAGAAAGAGCAATGCTTCGTGACCAGGATCTCCGAGATTACTCAGTTCTGGATGTTCACGGCGAGAGCTTCCGACCCCATTACGAGCAAGCAAGTCAGACAGAGATGACAGATTCTGGTACACTGCTCAAATCGACAACGACACTGCTTCAATTATCTCATACGACTGCAAAGGGAACAGAGAATGAACTTTACAGCCCTGTTTCCGAGACTGTCTGGTCTCAAGCAATCCAAGAAGGGCCTGCAAATGAAGAGGCTGCGCAGGATGCAGCTGAACCTTTGCACGATGCGAATGCAGCTTCCCTGCTAAGGCAATGGCAACGGTGCGGACCAAGATGGCTCAATAGGCAAGCCTTTGGCATCTTTGGCGTCGTCCTCCTCAGCGTAGCCGCTTATCATGTGAAATCGACTCCGTGGGTCAGTGTCGATACAAGTTCTCTATTTCTAAACACTACCGCCGAAGTGCAGGTTTCACAGCTTGCTCCTTCAATGCCAATAGACACTTCACCTCCTTCGAAGAATGTTCCATTGGTCACCGTGGTTGATAGCAAAGACATGGCAGAGTCTCCCACCGTCATTCATGACTCGACGGTTCCTCAGCTACAGCCTACAGAAAAGCTAGCTCTGTCGTCATTCCCTTCATCGGTTTCGGCACTTATCTCGATGGCAAGTTCAGGCATAGCAAGCCTCTCGACTCATGTGGCTTTGGCCTCTTCAGAGTCCAGCAACCGTTCAAAAGACGAAATCAAAGCTTCCATCGTTGCTTCTCGACGAAGGAGGCCCAAACACAAGGACGATACTACAGATGCAAACTCCTCGAACAAGGCTATACAAGTAGTCTCATCACGGATGGAAGTTCCGGGTGCCTCAAGTCACTCAGCCACGGCTCTGTCTACTCTTCCTAAGAGGGCGCAGAGAGGTTTATCTACTCTGGCACAGCGTGCACTCCCGTGTCCCGGATGCACAGCCACACGAGGCACTGGGATGAAGGAAAACAAGAAGAAGCAAGCCAGCCGACGCACAGGCAAGCACTGGATTAACACTCCCGGCAAATCCGATGCACGTGCACGAGACAAGCAAGAAGCAGTCGGCAACACTTCCATTCAAGAGCCGTTTTCACCAGACATACAGGGAAAAGGCATCAATTCAGCATTTAGTAGACTCACTGCCCAGAAGTTTTGGGCTGCCGTACCGTACATGTCGACATATCAAGCTAAGTATCTACAAGATCACCCAGCACTTTTCGAGAGTGGAAAGGACGAAGATCCACTTCTTCTCGATACTGCTCAAGCCTTGCACGCTCTATCATTTGGCAATATGTGCAAGCAGCTTGATAGCCTCCTTCTCTCGTATGCACAGCATGTGGTTGATAGCTTCAATGCCGTCAACTACGATACCATGTGGAGGTCGCTACAAAGCACTATGACCGAATGTTACCAGATCGTGGCGCCCTACATGCAAACCATAGATGCCTTCAACAAGAAGAATGTACATCAAATAAGTAAAGACGCCAAGGCAGCTATATCTACATCCATTATCAAGGTGGATCACCTGTACTACGACCTTCACGGATACTTCACAAGATGGCAGTCTGCCTTCGTGCCTCTGGCACATCAGTATGTATCAACAGCTCAGAATAAAGTTAAGAACACCAGGAACCAAGTAGAGATTGCCTCCAAGGAGACCGTTCAGAAAGTTTATGGACAATCGAAGTCTACTGTGAAGAAAGCCCGCCGTAATGCAAGGAAATTGCTCAGAAAGCTTCCGAATGACCCGACATTATACGGAAAGGAGCAGAACGAGCGAGTCGCCAATCAGGTGAGTGAGCCGTTTGCTACAGTGATACTGAGCGCACTTAGTGTATGAGGCTGACGATGGAGATTCATGCGGATGCAGCGGTCACGCAAGTAATAGTATCCACGTAGTGAACGTGTTGCGCCCTGGACTCCCTCGCGTGTTCCGTGACAAGACTATCCCACGAGCCGAAGAAGGAAAATGGCAGCCAGTCCAATACCATCATTTGCCGTCTCGCAGTGCTGGCAGACAGGCCTTTTCCCATGTAGCCTAACTGCCTTTCAAACAGGCAGCCACTCATAAAGTAGTCAACGACTTTCACAAGACCATGTTATCGTACTTTTCTCCCTCACTGCAATTCTCCCCCGGAGTTCTACCTCCTGTGATCGTATCTACTTTTCTGTACTACCATTAGCTTTTCTCGACGCATCCGCGTACGTCATAGTCAGTACTTCTCATTCACTGTAGCATGTGTATCACATTGCATGATGATTTTCTGCACAGCTCTCCGAAATGCAAATGATCTTCGCGCTGAGACTACACGTTGTAAAAGTTGGGGGCTCCGCCGGTCGCAAATCACGGCCTGCTCTTCCCCTCTTCAACTGGAAACCTTAGCAACACTGATGAGCCTGGAATGAAGCGCTGACGAGCAGGTACATGCAGGGTGCTGTCGAGTGTAGGTATCATACTAGATCACTCATCTAGGATCAAGGTCATCCTCTACCGGTATCGCAAATAGTTGTCACCCAAATCCATGCCAGCTGCAAGTCCCGCGGCGGGCGGTGATCCTGCAACTTTCCGTCTCATTATTTGACTCTGGTTGGCAAGTGTGGAAACTAAACTCAACGGAGAATCCAGAAGCCCAGAAAAAGGAAATGATCGTCCAGGCATATGGGAGGATAAATGGCCCAAAGCTGGGATCTTCCTTTTGCCATGCTGCAAAAATATCATGAAACTTGAAGAGATTGCTTGCATCTGGTTCTACTGCATCAAGACAGAGAAGAGCTCCCACTGTCACACACCTGCTCGAGAGGCAGGAAGCAGCCCAGCTCACTACGGTGCGGCATAGCAGCGTGTCAAGTCGTCCTCTCAAGAAAGCTTTGATGTCGCAAAGAAGACCGCTGAAGGAGAAAAGGCGATCGACGCGGCTTTCTTCACCACATGTCACTCTGCGACCTGCCGAGCGAAGTCATTGCTCAGATCCTTGAGCAGTTCACTCGGCCTGTTCCAAAACCTCAAGCTTCGCAGTTCCCTGGCCCACCTGAACTTCTAGTCGACTCTGCTTCCATCGCAGCCTTCGCCCGCACGTGCAAACGCTTCCACGAAGAAAGCGTAGACAAGCTCTATCGGCATGTTTTCGTGTCCCCAGTCGTCCACTTGGGAGTGGGAGCTACTCTCTCTGCTATCGAGTCCTTCGCTCATGCAGTTCTGTCAAGTCCCAGACGGCGCCTTATCGCTCGATCCGTTCAGACACTCCACATATGCTGGTCAGCAAATGTATCAACTGCTCACATAGCTTTGCAAGCTATAGCAGCGTGTTCCAATGTATCCTATCTCTCAGTGGACTTTGAACACCGAGGTGAAGCTGAACTCGAACGACTGCCACTGGAAGACCTACTTTGCATCCTAGAGGCCAAGTCAACCACTCTGCGCACACTCAATATGCGCTTCACTCAAGTCGACGCAAAGTACAACGCTCTCTACACCCCAGCTTGTTTGCGACTTCGTCTACCTCATCTTCTCTCTCTTCGCATCAAAGGTGTTCCCAATGCTACCTCTTTCGACCCTTCTTTGGTACATCCTCTGGCTAGCTTGAAGCACTTGCATATGGATCACTTTGATCTCCCTCCCATGCAACTGGTGAAGTACATTGAATTGGTCACGGCCGAGACAGAACTTGAACATCTGGAACTAGTGGACATCGAAGAGTCAAGCGATATCGTATCACATTTGCCTACTCGCATACAGGGATCAGTCAAAAAGCTTGAAATTGCATTGGACGATTCAGTGCTTGATCTTAAGGCTCTATCTAAATTCAAGGTTCTGCAGGCTCTAGATCTAGGCTATTCCGGATGGAGCAGAAACGATCTGAGTTCACTACCTAGCTCGCTGGTTGCCTTTACCTTCTTCCCCAGTACAATCGAGCTACTAGATTCATTCACGCAAATGCTCAAGACTCCAGACTATCTCCCAAATCTCAAACGGGTTCACCTCACGGGGGCAGAAGACGCTTTTTGGGACGACGGAGAAGCTACAGCAGAGCAATGGGCTGCTGCTTTACCCATTTTCGCGGATTTCGAAAGTGTGCTCGAGCGCAGAGGGATTTTGCTGACTCCAGTAGATTGGAAAGTCGTCCTGGAAGAACGGAACCAGTATTAAAGAGAGTCGACACCGCAAAGAAACGAGAGTGAAGGAGTGAAGCTTAATGTAGTGTACTGGAATCGCTGGAGCAGTACCTACGCAAGGCCTTTCTGCTCAGTAGATATCGGTCATAAGTCGCAGCATGAATTTGGGTAGTCTTATAGCATAGTATCTGCATCAAGGTGGAGTAGTGAACATAAGTCAGTTAACTGGCAACGCTTCGCACACCAGCAGTAATCTAGTCGTTCTCGGTACCCACGCAGGCGCATGTTATCTTTCAAACTAGTTCATATCCACAGAATAGTACACTGCATACAAGCCTAGTTTAGTCCGCTACTCTGCCTCACAAGCTTGGTACAGTAATTCGCTTGTCTTACTTTCGACTTTTCTCGCAAACTCGGCTTTATCGGCAATGCAACGTCGCAACAACGACTCGACCCTTGCCTGCCTGGGCACTTCGCTCTCACCCCACCTGCATGCACCACGAAAGCGCAATGTTATGTCTCCAAAGCGGTCATACCAGCGTCTAAGCACCATCCGCACAATAGTACAAAGAAGGGCTATGTTTGGGCAGCTCTGCGCCCTCGTAGCCGGTGTACTGCCGTCGACCGTTGTGATCACCTGAAGGCCATCGTGTCCATCTCAAACGACAGCCTTTGCACGTCTCAACGCGGGTCTCCTTGAGCATGACTGCTACTCCCACCGTCATTACCCAGCAAGATCCTTCCGCGGTCTCGACGGCGCCCGCAGGCAACGTCGCTTTTGTATCTTCAAAGGGCAATCGGACAGACACAATGGCTGGAGCTACAGAGCAGGAACGACAGCATACAGACTGGAAGGACATTCTTAGAGCAGCACTGAGGCAGACACACTCGAAAGAGAACCTATCGACGCTGCTGTTCCTTCTGGACAGCCTGACGTATCTCCGCACTTTGCCAACACCGCAGGATGATAGTACCGCTGGAGGACAACCAGATGGCAAGGCTGAGGATATATCGCAATTCTATGGCTACTTAAAAGCTCTGGTAAGTCTCATATATGTTCACTTGACTATCGCGTGGAACAGCCAGTTGATGCCATTGTCTTCAAACCACTCGATCAACCGCTGTCGCTCAAATGCGCCTCAATGCTGAACGGTCCTCTCGTATTCAGTATCTACCGCCCAGCACTACGAACCTGTCCCTCATCCCTTCACATAACACTAGTACGCCATTCTGCGTGCATCTACAAGGTCTGGCGCCTCTGGCGACGCATTGTGATGAACATGGAACAACCCCGACTCATGCGGAAATAAGGAAGGCTCTTAGGCCGGCTAGCGTGGAAGCTTTGAAGACGCTTCAAGAGACACACACAGTTTTCTTAGGTTCGAAGGCTTCAGAGGATCATTCTCTGACCGCTGCAGGACGAATACAGCGGGATAGCGAGAATACGCAGGCCCTCCGCAACGCCGCTCGAGATTCACGTGACCAAAATGACACACCTGAACACGCCATTGCCATACCTACCAACCACATCGACTTTAGTTCGCTACCTGAACCAAACAAACTCCTTCAGTCAACTCTAGCAAGAGCCTTGTCCGAGACCCAAGCCAGTCGCACATCGAGCCCTTCGAGTTCTACGCCCGCCCCGGTGAAGAAGTCATCTGAATTACCGATAGATGTGGGAGTGCAGCGATGGGCGCTTTCCAGTCTTCTACATCATTATTTGGGAGAAGGATTCGGGCAGATCAAGCAGAATGACGGAGTGACCAGCTATGCGCGTAATGAGAAGGATGATATTGCTATCAGGGAATTCTTTCCTGATCCAAGACGCTTCTCACTTGCCGAAGCCGAACTAGCGTCAATATTACCCACTTCGCCCAGTATAGCTTCCTCGCTGGGACACGGTCCGGACGCAAGCATGTCATCACTTGTTGATGCGTCTAAAAGCGACGACAAACTCAAATGGCTTCTCGGCGAATTCGTACCGACACATACTGTCCGTCGCCGGACGCCTTTACCAGCAGCCACAAGCTCCTCCAGCGGAGCCGCGAAGGGGATTGCCAACCAAGGGCGCATGATCGCACGGTCTCCGACGGCCTATCAGCCAAGAAGGCGATTCATTGAGGAACAGGACTATCTTTCCGACGCCGAGTTGCAGGAGGTCGTCCATTATCGGCGAAGGTCTTCTTCAGCAAGAAGCGCGCCTCTAACTCCTCCTCATCGCAGAGCATGGAGTGCAGACAGTGATCTCGCCAATCTACGGAAGGAGGATGGAGCAAGATCGCCTGCAAATGCGTACCCTTCAAATCGCGAGTCTTTCGATGCCTCTTCACATCGCGGTGAATGGCAAGGAGGCTCATCGCTGTCAAGAATGAACTCTTACGACACCTACGATTCCCAATCTCGCCTCATAACTCAAAAGAATATGGCTTCTGACGCTTCCGAAGGACGCTTCATGTACTCACAAAAGGTACCGCTTGACACGGTCGAGGATCGCTCTCCCGACCATTCGCCTACTGTACTGCAAGGCCCACTGGCCCGCGATACTATGACATCTTCGACAAGACCTTTCATGAATCTCTACCTTGCGAGACCCTCTTCTGAATCTGTACGGTCTGAGCCTGCTAATTCACGTACCCTGATAGCTTCACCGACTACCAATGATTTATCGGCGGAAGATAAACAGCACCTCGTACGTACAAACAGGAAGCTCAAAGCGATGCTTGGAGAGGCTGTTCTCGACAAGCACAACCCCTCACCACCTCGCGTAGTCGGAGTCGAAGTTCAGCAAATCCAGGAGCGGTATACTGAGTCGTTGCGTGAGTGCCTGGGCCAATGGAGCCAATGAGACATCTTTCGCTGCTGACATACATTGTACATCGGGCAGGATCTCCCGCAATACGACAATTTCCGAGAGACAAGGTTGATAACCAGCGCCGACATGTGACCCACATAGATTCTGAAGAAATGGCAAGGTCGGCTTCTATACCGCTGAAAAGCCCAAAACCTAAAGACATACCCCTGACAAGGTCGCTCAGTGTTGGTTCCTCGAATCGCTCTCTTGGTCGCCGCGGCAGCGATTATGATCATGCTGTCGGCGGAGAGACGTCACAACTATCTCCCATAGCTGCGTCTTTCGTTAGCGACGAAGGGTCAATAACCAGCCCGAGCGCCATCATTCCGCGAAGTACCTGGACGGATGCTGATGCTGCTCGAGAAGCTAGAAGGCGCAAACTTGTCAAAATCCAAGCTTTCCTTGGCGAGCGTGTACCTGCTTCGGCTATATCAGAAGTTGCAGGCAAAGTTCAGGGCTCGCCGAATTCCCGTAACCGTCTACCTATGTTCAGCAAGGCATCGCACAAGTTGCAGCGCCGTCTGACCAAATCAAAGCATTCCGGCGGGTCTTTGAGCGATCGCGAAATTGAGACTCGTCACAAAACTGGCAAAAACCTGAAAGCTCGTGACGACCGCGGTGGCAGTCATTCGATGGATGAAAGGTCTAGAAGTAACTCGCAGACCTCAGATACGAACCCTGACTACCCGGCACCGAGCGCCTATATGAGGACAGCTCAATGGCAGCGCCTTAATCCGTCAGCAGACTCTGCGATCCCGCAGGATCCCGCTTTGGGCGAAATAGGTAAAGCGGCGGAGCCCGTGATCTTGGCCGTACGCCGTGCTAGAAAGCTTGAAAAGGTCAGTACTGCGTCTCGCTGGCAAGCAAGTGTCTCAGGTACTAAATAAATTCTCGATGCAGGTTTTCGGATCCTTGCCGCCATCCCAGCTTTACGCTCGAACTGCCAGATGGATTCCCGGAGACAATATCCGCTTTGCTTCGGATAATGTTTCTCTCGCTTCACGAACTTCGCGGCCATCGATACATCGCGCTAGAGTCGCTTCAATCCGTTTTATAGTCGAAAGTGAAGATCCTGAACTTGTGAACGATTTCGCAAAAGTGGTACTTTCAGAAGAGAGTGACGCATCCGATCCAGAAACTGGCATCGATGGCCTCGCTGCCTTTGGCCAACCCGGGGGCTCTAGCACGCGTCTTCGGAGAGAGCACATATCCGCTGAAAATCATTGCGCGGACGAGGCTGCCGATCTTGACGACGATGGGGATGATGATGAGGAATATCTCAGTGCACAAGACAAGACATTCCAGGCTCACAGAGATAGTCACGATCTAGATGATGGTTCTGCAGAAGACGCATATAGGTCTTCTATGGACACAGACTCGAGTCAGCCGGCAGCTACAAAGTTGCGAAATGACTTCCATACGAGACTGAGGTTGTTAGGCACCAGTCCAAGCAGTCCACCCTCTGGCATGGATCTCCTGCAGCAACGGTTCGATAGATCCAAGACCCGCAAGAACAGGGATAGCGTTTTGTCAGGCGTGACTGCTCATTCAAGCGCCGGCTCTGCATATGCTGTAGATGGGTATGGCAAGCCTCAAAGATCACAGTCGCGGGCGAGTCACTCGACTTCGGCAGGGAATGGAACACCCAGGTCGTCGATGGACAGTGTTCGCATACAATTCAGACGGGCACACAAACTGGCTACCGTCTTTGGCACCACGCGAGGAGAGGTCTTCAATCGCGTCCTGGATGACATTGAGGCGGATATCGCGGAGGCAGATGACGAAGAAATAGACGAAGAGGAGAAGAGAGAAATCATTGAAAGTGTGGCAGCGCTGCGGGCATCGCTGTGATTGCGTAAGGAAAATCGAAAGTCAGTTCAAGATATTGTCAGTTCCAGCATTACTGATATCAGTTTTAGCATTGATTTTGGGTATTAGTAGCATTCTTGTGCTCTTCGTCTGTTTTCATTCTTTCAACTCAAAACTCCATGATGGCAGCAATTAGGCAGGCAAATTCGCCTTGATTGATATGATCCTGTTTCATAGTCTTGCAACAAGGCATGCAGATATTACAGCTTCACTTGAACGGCGCCCTCGACTGCCCTGGCTTCAACACCTATATCTTCGAGGCACTGAACATACCGCTGTAGATCCAGTCGCTTCAGATATCTGAGTATCTTGACACGCTGCATAATAAGGCGTGTGATGTGTCGTTTCGAATGAATGTCCCTGGGCATCTTTTGCAGATGGTCTGCCATACTGTGTATCCGCATTGTGAGCAATGCCGCTGGAAAGTCGTAGGTAAGCCAGAGTCGTCAGCATCCATGACGCTCTGTGACAGTACAACTGATGTATCGGAAACTCACCAACAACCTCTGATCTTCCAGTCCCTTCTCCTTGTCCAAATCTCCTAATGATCCTGCGAGTGTTCTCGAATCTGATGCCTCTTGCATTGGCATTGGCAAGATCGAAGATCCTCCTTGTCACATCCGCCTTGTGCTTCTCTGCGAGTTCATGAGCAGCTTGTGCCGCATCCTTCTGGACCTTGGTATTATTTGCCGTCGCAATTGTCTCATTAGCTTCGGACAGATCTTGTAGCAGCAACTTCTCATCTTCAGCAGACAAGCCGAAGGAAAGGTAGGTCGACGGCGTGGTCGACGCGGACGTTGCAGGGGGTTTCATGATAAGATCGTCACTCTTGACGCCTACTGGACCGAGGATCTCGTCTTTCGCCTTCGGTAGCCTGTCAAGCATACCTAAATTCGCAGCTTTGCCTTCGTAAACTTCATCTGGGAAGAGCAGGATCTTGCGGAGCTCGCTCTTGTACCACAGATCCTGATTGTTGGGTCCATAGCCTCGTACTGGGTCAGGAGCTGTCGCTATCAATTGCTCTCTCGCTTTCTGTCGCCTTGCAAGGTTCTCCTTCTTCTTCAGTCGAGCAACCAACTTTCGCTTCTTTTCGTGAGCGGCAGCGGAGGAGTGGAAGGACGATGTGGATTGCTGTAGGAGGAACTGGCTTGGAGGAAGTAGATGTGCTGTGCTTGTTGAAGCTGCAGAGCAAAAGCAGTTGCATGTCAGTCTAGCTTTCTCCATCACCACTCTCCTCCGAGGCCGTATTCTCACCTCTGCAACATGCAGCTGCTTGAATCGTGCTGCTCGAGCTGAGCGACAGCAGGGCGAAGGAGCGTCGCAGTGCCATGACTGGATCACTCTTGACTGGCTGAATCAGATGGTGTGTATATGCACTTGTTTCGAAGCAGATCACATAGCGGTACCAGCATCCTCGAATGCACCAACTCTTGCTCTGCCTTTCCCCGATCACCGTCCAGATCCACCCAAAATTCTTAGGCAGCAATGGCAGTCGAGGCGAAGCTCAGCAAGAAGCAACAGAAGGCTCTGAAGCATAGATCTCGTGGTGATAAAGGCAAAGGGAAAGAAGTGGATGAGCCTGCTGCTTTTCCCGAGGCTGAGAACCTGGACGACGACGGTGTGGCAGCCGCCGAAGCAAAAGCGAAAGCAAAAGCCTTGAAGAGCCAGCAAGACAAAGAGAAGAAGGCAAAGAAAGCTGCACTTGACGATGGTCTGCCTTATGCTCCGATAGACGAGCCTGCTGCGTCCTCGAAGCCGAAAGAAAAGACTGCCAGCAAGAAGCGAAAACGTGAAGATGCTGGTGGCGAAGATGGAGCAAATGCGGATTCAAAGACTTCCACTGCCCCAAAAGTGAAGAAGGCTGCAAAGTCAGCTGACAGCAAAGCACGGTATATTGTCTTTGTCGGTAAGTCGGTTGCTGTTAGCTTTTGACTAGACTGTCGCTCACTACTTTGGTTGCTATAGGTAATCTGCCTTACAAGGTCGAAGTGGAAGACATTATTGCTCATTTTGAGGAGCCATGTGGTGAGCCCGGTTACTGGCAATTCTTCTTCAAGAGCTCTAACTGACCTATCTACACATGATACACCAGGCGAGAAGCCCTCCGTCAGACTGTTGACGTCCAAAGCAGGTGGCACGAGCAAGAATCCAGCAATAGCAGCCAAGACGAAAGGATGTGCTTTCGTCGAGTTCAAGACGTCTGCGGCTGTACAAGCGGCTCTCCATCTACATCAAAGCATGTTCGTATCCTCAAAGTCATCGGCCAAAAGGAAGATAAATGTTGAACTGACAGCAGGAGGAGGAGGCAATTCCGATAATCGCAAGCAAAAACTAGCTGGTTTGAAAGAGCGTCTGCAGAAACAACGTGAGAAGCACAAGACGGAAGCCGATATTGCTAGAGAACAGAAGGAAGAGCAAGATAAGGCTACTCGTGCTGAATGGCAGAAGAATGAAGCAGCTAACAAAGCAGCCGCAGCGAGGTCGAAGAGGCCACCCAAATTTATCTCTGGCGCCAATTCCACGAAATTGGGCTAAACTCGGGTCAGGAGGGCTAATATTTTGGACGTGTACTAATGTTAGAAGTTCCGGTAGTAGTGTTGTTGTGCTTGTCCATTGATTCGAAATGCAAGAAGCTTCAAATCTGGTTTCGGCTAGACTGCCTATTATGTGTGTTTGTGTGGTAAATGATAGTGGTGTTTCAAGGCGACATAAGCGCTAGTGAATAAAGTAATACTAAGGATACATGATAAGGTGTTTCGCCAACATCTAAAAAGAATGTGTTCCAATCGCCCAAAGAAACTACGCAGCGATCCCGCCTTCCCTCTGTTCTAATAATTGAAGCTTGACTTGTATGATAATCGAAAAAGGTCTCTTCACATACTCTCTATGTGTTAAGAACCTAGTCGTGAACACGGTTATCTGGGAAGCGTTCAATATATTCGCGCAGCGCGGGTTCGGCAGTCACGGTAACATTGAAGAGTTCGGCGTTGTTGATCCGACCGCTGTAAGATGAGATTGTGGGTCAATCTGGCAAATCTTGCATGATGTATGATATTCAGTTCGCAGACTTACAATGAAGAAATTGTCGCGTTCTGAATGTTCTCGACATCGAACGCTGTCAGGCGAGGGGCCTACCATGAAACAACGGTCAGCGTAGAATTATAGAGCGACTGGCATATGCTGCTAGACTTACGACATCGTCCTGTACGCATCCAATCAAGCCGTTTGCTACAGCTCTTGCAACATTGACGGGGCTTGCAAAGCGCGTAGGTGAGTCGAGAGCAAGCTTGACGACTTGGTAGGTGAAGTTGCTATATAATTGTTGACCATGCGAGACTGTAAGATTAGGGCAGTGCTCCTGAATGTAGATATTGCCTGTGCGAAGACCTCCCATGTAAGATGTTGAGCCTTCCATTGTGTTGTTGACCTCAGGTTGGACGAGGGCATCGGATCTGTCGAAGATGGAAGTGGTGGGTACCCAGTTGTACTCGCCGCCTTTAGCAGCGAGTGCAGCAAGGAACTCTGAAGTAGGTTCTTGTTGCAATAAAGCGGGCGCAGTCTCGTTCTTTTGTGCTCCTTCAGCCATGATACCTGGAGACGCAAAGAAATGTGAGCCGATGTATAGCTTGGGAAGCCATGGGCGTATGAGCTTACCTTCTGTGGTGCCGCGGAAATCAGCGCCTAGTGGGAAAAAGTGCGAGATCTTTCTGCGAGCAGAAGGCCAGAATGTGAAAACCCATTGTGCTGTCGTGAACGAGGCAGGTCAGTCGGACAGCCTGAGCAATGTGGTTGGTTTGATGCGACTTACAGATGACGGCGCCTTGATCCAGACCAAGGACAGGGAAAGGTCGGCAGTAACCAGAGTGCAGGATCTCAATAGCGTTGGCTACGTATTCGGCGTTTGTCTGGGTATCATTGAGGGAGTAAGGCTGCAGTCACAGCGGAATCAGCATTTGCGGCAGACTTTCCTGGCTACGCGTGACCGCGGCGGAGCTTACTGGAGGCGAAACGTAGCAAACATCGTAACCGAGACCGCCATCCTTGCCTAGTAGCTTGACGTAGCCGTACTCAAAAGATCTGCTGCTGTTATAGCCAGCTAAGAGACAACGCCATCATATCAGTCGCGTGTTCGCAGGATTTCAGGTACGCGACCAGGTACAGCCTGGTGAACGCCACTCACTGCCAGGGACCAAGAGGAAAGGACTCTTGACGTTTTCGATGCCGCCAATGCAGGTCAGGCCTGCAGTGAGGTTTGCTTGTGGAAGCGTGTAGGGCGCATCTGCGAGCATCCGTTTCGCCATTGATGGAACTGGGCACATTGTGGCGGAGACCAGTGAAGAAACGCAGAGGGAGAGAGCAGCGAAGGTAATCGCTGATTGGAACATATTGAATAGCAGCTGCTTCTGTAAGTTGTTGGAATTAAAGGATTGATGAAAAAGCTGAAGTCGGGGTCTTGCTTATCGATGAAAGTGTGTAGGCGAGATTTTGAAGTTGCGGGATAGCAGTTGCGGGTCAGAATAGAGACGTCGCTGTAGATAGAGAAAGTGGGTGTTCAAGTGAACGTGAAGGCTCTTCCAAGAAGAGATAGTCGTAATAAAGGGTATTTCGTACTGATAGAAGATTCGGTTGAAGGAAAGGCAAAGGATGGGAAAGATTCAGCACTGCACTCATCAGCTTCGCGGGCCAGCAGGGCGCTGCTTCGCGCAGACTCACTGTTCGCAGCCTCGCCATAGTCTGCGACCGCGTCCTCTTCGATTTTCTCTGCCTTTTGCCTTTTCACATGACCGAATTATCTAGCTTTTCGGGTTTCCACATACCAATCGCGATCAAGAACGCGTAAATTGCGTGCCTTAACTTTATATCTCGGGCACGCGTGAACCTGCCGGCAGGTACATACAGCGAAGCAAGCACCGTGTTCACTTCAGCAGTGTCCTTCGCTGACATTCGCTGGTGAGCGATAACTCGCCTGGGCCCTTGGACTTCCAGCAGACCCGAATGCTCTGGCGTGTTTACACCATGAGGATTGATGACTAAGCGCATGTAGCCTGTACATTCACTCAGAAGTGCGGATCTATGCTACAGTGTCAGACGCCGTCGCCTGTCTGACCACACTAATGGCTACAGCTGGTTTTTCTTTTCGTCTTTGCTCTTTGAGTGCTTCAGTTTCAGTTGATGATAGTGCCTGCACCAACATGTGGAACCATTTGAGATCTTTGTCTGTCCAGGGACGCGAAGGCGCATCGAGCCTGGAGAGCCAAATCTGATTGAAGTGGCTTCTCAAAAGATCCACAGCTAGGCCTGACTTTCTTTCTAAGTGCCGCCGGATCTTGCGGTCCAAGGAAGCGGAGTGAGCATAGTGCTGGGGGAGAGTGACCGCGCATCATCAGTTCCTTGAGCTGCGGATTTGAGGTGGGGAAAGGGCTGCGAACTCACTTTGACATCCACATCTCCACACAGAAGCAGGACTGCCTTCTCATCGACAACGCCGTTTTCCCACACATACAGTTTCTTCGATTGCTGAATGTTGAAATAGGTCAAAAAGCTTGCGTTGCCGAAATCGGCCTTGCGTCCGTGAATGAAGTTGGAACTCGAGGGATGGATAGCTACCGGTGCATTGTTGGTCAAGGTTTTCCAGACATTGCCCGCATCTTTGTAGAGAAGCTTCGGATGCATCGATGCAGCGACACAAGCCATGACAACGCCGGGATCACCAGAGTAACGGGTCAAGTGAGGTTCCAACTGCACGAAACGCACCCTTGGTCCTTTCGAATATCGGGTTGTTGTATTCTTCGAAGATATGAAACCTGCTTCGACCAGATTTGACATGTATTGCGCCTTCAATTCCTCGATTTGCGACAACGTCTGTCAGAACGCCGAGAAATCAGTCTTTGCGCCATTTTGCTAGAAAGGTGGCCATCTTACGACGTGCGACAGAAAATGCTTGCGGGCGAAAGAATAAAAGGTTCCATTTTCGCAGTTGGATCTCCACAGACTGTAGGCACGGTACATGACAAGGAAGTCGCTGTATTCGTCTGGCTGTCGGAAAGAGCGTTTGATCGTGTCGGCTTCCATCTCTCGCCCAAAAGGTGTAACGAAGAAGCTCTTCGAATTAAGGGTCGCCTGAAGACGAGGTCAGCGGAGCAGAAGTTGTACAGGGGCATCGAGCACACTTACTGCAATAGTCAAGGCCGCATCTAGGCAGCCGAAGAGTGTTGCCAGTAGGCAGAATTTGGCGGTGTACACATCTCTGTAGCGGAGGCAGGCAAGTCAGACAAGATAGTGAAAAGTTGAGGGATTTGACTTACAAAGGCAACTTGACAAGATGTTTACCCAACTGGGTGATCTCCTCGGTAGTCGTCAAGGCTTTGATGTCGATCAAGCTGGATACTGCCCGCTGAATGTTTGCGGTGAGAGGAGGATCTAGCGCTCGCTGCAGAACATCATCGATGGATCCGGAGAACTTCAAGATCTTTATTCGCAATGCGAGATCTTGCAGGGAGAGCCGCAGTATTTCAGGTATCGGATGTTCGGCCATCGAGGTATCTAGACGAGCCTTGGTGAACATGTGGAAACAGATGCCCTCCTGCACGCGACCTGCACGCCCCCGTCTCTGGAGTGCGTTAGATCTCGCTATCCAGCATTCGACTAGCTTGGAGATTTGTCGCTTCTCATCGAATCGCATCTCCTTGTGCCTACCGGAATCGATTACTGCTGTGATGTCCGGAATAGTGACACCCGTTTCGGCAATGTTCGTTGATACGACTATCTTGCGGACTCCACGAGGCGGCAACTGGGATTCAACTGATACATTAGTCTGTCCGATAACAGCAATGGAGAAACAACGGCTTACTTCGAAGACACGGGCCTGCTGCTCATTTGATATTGACGAATGCAGGGGGAACACCTGGAAGTCCTTGCTGCCGAAGCGAGGATGTCCTTCCAAGAGGTCGCACAACGTTCGAATCGTGTCCAGGGAGGGCAGAAAGACGAGAATGGCTGCTGAATATACTTGTAGCTCGGCATTTCCGAAGCAAATGGTTTCCAGCAGCGAAAGCATCAAGTCGAAGTTGATCATCTGTTCGTTCATCGCTGTGAGGGTGCTTTGGGTCTGACGGGAATAGCCAGAGCGTATCTGAGAATGCTCGTCTTCTTCTACTTCATCGTCTAGGAGGACCTCGTCGGAGTACTTGCCGCGATTGCCTGTGGCATGATAAGTCAGCATCTCTGCGGCGTCGTCCAGCAAAACAAGGGACTCACGAGATTGTCGGTCGACATACGGCGAGGCCGAGTCCATTTCCAACCGGTAATTGCTGAGGTCTACGGCGTCCTCGAGAAAGTACGGAGTTACCGGGAATGTTCGGCCGGGTACCTGAATGACAGGCGTCGTAGGGCCCATGTATGATGCGATCTAATTGGGGAGTTTCGACAAGTCAGCGCAAGTCTAACTTTGCATGAAAACTACGCAGTGCACCTTTTCTGCGTCCACCGTTGCACTCATCAAGATAACACGTAGATCTTTGCGACGAGCAAGCAAGGATTTCAAGATGATGAGCAGGAAATCCGAGTCGATGCTCCGTTCGTGTACCTCGTCAATGATGACATGCGTCACTTCCTGCAACTCGGTGTCGCCTTCGAGCATGCGAAGGACGATACCCTACGATGGGGAGAAGAGGTCAGCCTGCCCGTTGGATTAGCGGAAAAGCGCTACTTACAGTTGTTGCATATATGAGACGTGTAGCACTTGCTACTCTGCTCTCCAAACGTATGTTGTACCCGATCAGTGAACGATTCGTACCGAGAGAGCCAGGAGCCTCGCCCAGTTCCTGTGACACTCTTTGAGCGAGTGAGATAGCTGAAATACGTCTAGGTTCAGTACAGAATATTTTCGCGTGGCGTCCATTTGCTAGTGCATGTTCGAGGATCATTGTGGGTGTTTGGGTGGATTTACCGCTGCGGAAGACCGTGTTCAGCCTGCAGCCTGTAGCAAAGGCCTGAATGTCAACCCGATCTGACTTACCACCCAGTCTCTCCACAAAGCACTACGACTTGGTTCTCCTCAATTTTCGATACAATTTCATCTCGATAAGCAAATATTGGTAAAGACTGTCGGACAGGCTGCGAGACGCTTGGGTCAGAGATGATTCCACATGCCATGTGACATGGGCCGAACTTACTAGCATGGCTTGGTATGACGGTGAAGACCTCCTGCTCTCATACTCTGCTCGTAGCACGTCTTCGTTAACTCGACGAGGCGAGGAGACTGTATTCCTGTCGGCGGGAATTGCCTTGACATTCTCTCGCTGTCCGTTAACAGGCTGTGGTGTATCCTATGCCAGATTGATGTCAGAGACGGTTTGGACGCGCGAGAGGCTTTGTCTAGCTCACCTCTTGGGCAGAATGTTCGTCTCGGTACTTGGCAATTTCTTTGCACGACACGATTTCACGTTCATACAGATCAGCAAGAGCTAACCGTTTCGTAGTCTCCAGCTCATCCCATAGGTCTCTATATGGTCCTGGTAGCAATCGATGCAAGCTTCCATCGCTAGATATAGCAAACAATGCCAAGGTAGCAGCGTAGTGGAACGCTTGTTCTTGAGTCTCACAAGCTTCGTCTTCCATACCAAATTGCTGTAAGCGCCCGCCTTCCCATCGTATACTGACTACTGCTCGTGCAGCTCTCGTCTGACTTATAAGGCGATAGGTAGCTTTCGCGCTCTTGTCTACCCTGCGGAGTGCATCTTCCAGGAGACTTTTGGGTGTCTTGCCAGTATACGATTTGGGCAGGGACATATCTCGAATTTTGATGACGTTGCCCTTCGAGTTCGTTTCCGGCGCATCTTCAGCTGTGTCAACCGATACTGTCTGGAGATCGTCTAGCATATCTCCAAATAGACTATCGTCGCCGCCGTTGATATTTTCCTCGACCGGTGAAGGTGCACGCGAGATTTGGCGAGATGTGCTGGTCGAAGGACTGGCTGTCGTAGCTTCACTAGCAGCGGCTCTTTCTTTCGCTTTGCCAGCGAGTCTTTCTGACAACTCTTGCTTATCTAATTTGGCGCGTTCGACTGCGAAGATAGCATCTGCTTGTTTCTGATTGAATAGGTAATCTCGTTGAACTACAATAACAATCAAATGTGTTTCATCAGTCACTGCTCCTTTTGACTGCTAGGGCAAGGGACGTGTGTTGTGCTTACACTCTTGCAGGCGTGCATCAAGACGATGATAATCCTGCATATCAGTAATACTCACTGCAGTACCTGCAGCTTTTGGTTTCGACTTTCCACCTTTCTTGCCGGGCTTGGACGCCAATCCCAATTTGCGCTCCAGCGAGGTGAATTTGAGTTTCATTGCTACATAAGCACTTGTAGGGTCCAGATCATCTTCGTCGTCTGATTGAACAGCCCCAGAATTGCTTTGCTTCACATCTGAGGTCGATGCTTTCGGTTGCTCCGGTGCAGCGTCATCCTCGTCACTGGAGTCTTCATTTGGATCTCGATATGCAAGCAATGACGAGCCTGGGTCTTGTGACTCCGGCTTACTGGAGCCGTTTGCTCCATTCGGAGGCCTCACAGGGACATCTTTCGGTGCTGCAGATGCCGACGCTTGCGGAGCTTGCTGCGGAGGCTTCACTGGAGTAATAGTCCCGGACTTTGCTATCGGCTTGCGCGCAGGCATAGTGGGGACGTCTGCCCAGCTTCCCTGCCCGTGATGCTGATATTCACTTTCAGACTGATCGTCCCCTTTTGATGAAGGTTCAAAGTGTAAATACATCTGTAATACACCACGCAGAAAAATCAGGTCAATCATATCGCTCTGTTCCCAGGCGGCAGAAACCTTGCCTACCCAGTTCATAGCCGACTCCAGCTCCAACTCTGGCACTTTTCGCAAGCATTGGTTGACCTGTGTTTGAATGAAACCAAGTTTCCGAAGTACAAGTGATATCGTCGCTATCTTCGTCACTAGCTTTTCTTCATCGTCTTTCACTGGCAGCAGAGACTTGCTGTCTTCTTCTTCAAGAGCGAGCTGAATGATTTGGTCCCTCTATAAAGTACACCCGGATGTATAGTCAGCCTACACGTCCCTGAGCATGAATCTGCTATAGCACTATCTGACAAGACGTACCAAATGAAGCGGATCATCCCATCTGAATTCAGGATATGAAGATGACATTCTCTTTTCGTACTCTATAGTCTTCAGAGCTCTAGCTGCTTCTTTCTCAGAAGCATTCTTTACTCTCCCGGCGAAAGCTAACTTCTCTTCTGCTTCTTTAGCTTCTTCGCTGTCGTCCCAGCTCGTACCATTCGTAGGTGACTGTCCATTGTTTTGCGTATTGCCAGGTCTGTCTTTCAGGGCGGCGCTGGAGTCCGAATTAGAAGCGTTGGACGTCGTAGAAGCGTCTTGCGCAGGCTCTGCTTCTGGCTCGGATTCTTTCGTCTTGACTATTGAAGTAGTTGCGAAGCCTCGCTGTGGGTTTTTGAGCTATGAAAGCAAGGGTAGGTTGTCAGTAATGAGAGAGCCACCCTTTGATTCGACCTGAACGCACCTGTGACTTCTTCTTTGCCATTGTTAGAAGGTCAGCTTCACAGTACGATGTCGAAATATACGTATGCTGCTGGTTGCATAATGGTCGTCAGCAGCGAGGTCTCTATGCAGGACCTGCCGAGACTGAGACGGCACCGCAGGGCGACTGACCTGCAAATGGATTCTCGATGTGGTATATAAGATGAAAGCTACGTCTAGTCTTGCAACGGAGTACTGCTTTGCTATGCTATTTGATGAGAAACGACGATAATGACGACGAAAAGAGTGACTAGATTGCTAAGATCACGTTCTTGCTTTGAAACCTGAAATGCTTGCTTGATGACCGTTACTTGACAATACGAAACTTCTTGCCTTCAGCCATGCATCGTGTTGTATAATCGGTCAAGTGCTATTGCAGGAGAGTTGAGCTGCATTAAGGGCAATTGATGATGATCTAGAGGGTTGCTATCGTCGTGATCGAAGACGATTGTCGCTTTCTTGACTACGCGACAACTCTTGCACTTACGCTTAAACCATACCAGCTGCTCACAGTCTTTGTTGGCGTCCGACAAGGCTCTCTGACCTGCCTGCTATGCCCGAAGAACAGAAGAAATGCTGCTCGTAGCGTCTCAAAGCCGACTTCCGTCATGAACAAGTATGCTCGGAGTCAACTGAAAGTCGAGGACGATGACATACCCATGAGATCTCCCTGTGAGTAGACTTTACTGCCACATATATCAGATCGAGTAGCGTGTCTGAACAGTCTCATTCTGTCGCACCTTCAGCACCAGGCGTGACCTACAGACAACGAGCGACAAGACCAGCTCCACTGGACGACAGGACGCGGCTTATCATCGGCAACTCCTTGATTGCTGGATCTATCTCTTTCCTCGTATGCGGGCTGTATGCGATCCTTATCTCGCCTCTCATGCCAACCACGGGTTACTTTGTGAGTCTATCATGCTATAACAGCAAATGGCGATCCAGCAACGTATCTTCTCGTAGACACTGACATGTTGCTTTCTGTCGGTACACAGATCTTAGATGCCGTCAAAGATGATGAATACTACAAATATCTTATTCCCTTGCTCATTCCAGCTGGGTTGGTAGCTGTCATTGTCAACTGGGGAGGACTGCACTACTTCAGACATGCGTGAAACCGTTCCAAAGCAGGATGAAGATATAGAAGGCTACGAGAACCGTCGGAGCGGCTACGTTGAAGTGATATAGTGCGATTCGAAATGCCGAAGGAAGCCGTCCGCTCTTTGTTCTACAGAGCTTGCAGCTTTACGCCACGCTCGCTTAAGTTGAAGTAAAACATATGTACATGGGCGCTTGGGCCAGAAGCTTTCTTGAGGTGTAGGTTGAGTAAGTGGTTGAGACTAGAAGCACAGCTTGTCCTCCCGTATAAGATATAGCATAATCCTAGATTTGCATTGCATTCTTCAGTTGGATCTCAGTTGAAAGCTATCAGAAATGCGACGACCGACTCCCTTCTTTGTGCGCACTCTTTCAGCACTCAGCTCGAGCTCCTCACCCGGCGAGCAGGGGAACACTGCTTCTGCTGTCGCCATGGCAGGTGACGAGGAGGGCAATCCTACGCCTGCCTCGTATGCCAGTCCACCGCGCGTTACAGATGAAGTAGACGGTGGTGACGATCATGTCATTAGGACAGAGAGCGGGATATCGAACAGGACATCAGCAACAGCGCGGAGGGACAGAGTGAGCGTGGGAAGCAGGATGACGAAGACCATCATTGTACGACCTCGTGAGTCGAGCCTGCCTTCACCGCGGTCAATGCTGGCCCATCAATGCCATGTCAACAACTGACACACCGCCTTGTGCCAGCATACGCCGCAAGAGACGAGCTTGATTTCGAGCGAAGACCTCGCAGCAACACCAATGGAACTACATTGACGGGCTCAGATGGCAATACAACAGCAGATGGCCGGCCTGGCAGACATCCTGGTGTTCAACCTCCCTTGCATGCGAGCACCAAGAGTACCGCCGCGGATGGTGGAACGACTCGATCAAACGTCTCATCCACGCTCTCTGGCACAACGCATAACGAGGGCAATGAGAAGATACCACATTCTGATGATGCTTCTGCTGCCGCCCATGATACCCTGAACAACGAAAAAGGTCATGACAGCAGTGGTGATGGTGCCCCGGGATCCCGTCATGACGGCAATGATTTGGTAATCGCCAAGCAGAAGAACGAAGCGACTCAGACCTCTTCTACTGCTGGCAGTCCTCGACCTGCAATGACACAGAAGGGATCATCCAACGATGCATCACGCTGGCGTTCATTCACGCTACCTACGAGGTATCGTAAGATGCTAGACGAGTATAAAGCCCGTCCCGAACATGATCCTCATGCACCGCAACAACAAGGACATCAGTCGCACCCTGATCCAAGCCATCACCATCATTTCTTTGGCAATCATCATATTCAAGAAGAGCCAGTAGAAGATGCTTCTGACATAGACTCTGACGAATCAAGTGGAGACTATCATTATCGCTACTTTGGACGCAAAAAGAGACGGCGTGGTTCACAATCGCGTCAAGCTTCTGGTGATGACCTGGATGAGGATGGTAATCTGCCCAGGTCTCGCTTACCAAATCGCCACACGAATAGACACAACACATCAAGTCGTCGTTCATCGTGGGATCGTTCGCGTGAACAGAATAACGGTGGAGGGCGACAAGGTACAGGGGACGGTATCGGTATGGCCCCTCAAGCTACGAACATGAGCAGGGCAAATTCAAACATGGCAGGATGGAACAGTCCTTGGTTACCAAATGCAGGGGCAGATCCAGAATCCAATGTGCCAGGAGCATTACATTTCCCTGGATTAGCAGGTGCTCATTCACATCTAGATGGCATAGGTAACGGAGAAAAACATTCAAAAGTCAAGACTAAGACGCAACAATTCAGGAGATGGGTTGTTAGAAGTGCTTTTGCACCCTTGGCATTTAGAATGTTGAATCTAGCCTTTACGGCTGCATTGCTCGGTGTGGCTGTGGTAAGTCTTCTCCTGAGTTATGCTGCTAAGCGGCCTTCGCATAATGGTAGGACCCACTGACGTAACTGACCTCTGTGTCTATCGAACAGAGCATACGCGAAATAGCAAAGAAAGACAATGTGGTGGGCATCATGGGCAGCAGTACCATCTTCGCGATCATTATCAGCCCTCTCAGCATATTTCACATCATCTTCAATCTATATGTGAGTGAAGGAGTGGTCGTTATGCAGATAAATGCACCTGGAATTCTTCAATGCTAATCCACAGTTTGGTACTACCTGAAAATCCATAGACTGAATACTTCGGATCGCCAATCGGAGTGTGGAAAGTTCGGTCGAAAATGTTCTATACGTTCACCGAACTCATCTTTATGTAAGCATGACCGCTATATGTTCTGAAGCGATACCTTAGGCTTACGCGCGGCTATGTGACTGTCTTTGGCCCATGTCTTAAGCTGCCTGTGGTCTGGCCTGCTCTCCCTAGCTTTTGACGATCTATTCACATCGCCCGCAGGCTGTACTTCATATACGCCTAACGCTCGCTATGAACAAACGCCGCTTGGTGCAGCCACTACAGATGGCTCACTCGCTGATCAGCTATGTGATCGCCAAGCAGCGCTTGTGTCGCTCGTCTTCGTTGGGCTCATGTAAGTTTTTCGACATCTGACCAGCGTGTCGCTTGACCAACAATAAACGTACTGACGATGCTATCATCTTCATTCACTCCTCCATGTATACAGACTCTACGTCCTCGTCCTCATCGTTTCACTCTTCCGCATATTTGCAAAGATCAGTCGCATTCAATAATAATGATATACCCGGTATCCTGTTGCTTCACGTTCATATCTGCACTTCGCTCGTACACAGAATCCCCTTGACCGCGGCGGAAGGCCGTGATTTAACCGAAACTGCTTCATGTTACGACTTTTATCGAATGCTCAAGATGCCATTGTATACGTAAACATATAGCTTACAAAGCCTACAATTTCTGCCTTCATCGTGTATCTTTAGCCGTAAGCAGTATAGTCAAGGAAATGAGGTCAGTGGTAATTACAGCAGTCGCGTAAAATGAAGTATCCGAATGCCGCCGTCATCGTGAAACCGGTTCACCTCTGTGGCGGTGAGTTCGAGTCATGCATTAATGTTGCTTATATTGCACTGCAGAGGGGACTGCTTTGACTGCTGTGAAATCTACACTATCGACAAGCCTTGAACTGTACTTCTGAATGTGCAGACTACTATGCGAGAAATTACACTGTAGACGCGTGCTCGCTACCTTTTCTTACCAGTCACCCAAACCATCCAACCATCCCAAGTCATTAGTCATATTATTATCACCACTACCACCGAAGAAATTACTATTGAAGTCGGAAGAACCACCTTGACCGACTGAAGAAAGGCTATTACCAGTAACTTCGAAGAAGCCTAGACTTCGAAGTAGATCTTCACTGTCATCTCCACCAAGCATGCTGTCGCCCAATGCTGAACCAAGGAAAGTCTGTGTAGAAGGTAGACTGAGGGAAGAGTCGAGCGTACCTCCCATGTTTGTACTGCTGGGCTGACCTGCCGAAGCTGAGAAGGCGAATTGTGCAGGTGGCTTGATAGGTAGAGGCTGAGCTGGCATTGGTGCAGCAGCAAAGACATTGTGTTGAGGATCAGAGAGCGCATTGACTGGAACATTGGTGGTATCCGAGGAAGGACTGATGACTGGCTTTGATGAGTTTGATACGCTTGCGATTCGACCCACGACTTCCCTCAGGCTTGAATGATCAGTGTCCGGCGTTGTATTTCGACTGAAGTCTTCTCCTGCTGGTGGAAGACCGATCTGGGTACGTCTTTGGCCTTCTTCGTTCAGCAAGCCCTCGAGTACTCTTGCGCCCGATGCTGCTATAGTGCTCATGTTTGATTCTCGACGTAACATGTGCAGAACGTCCAATGCTTCGTGCCTTTGCGCATCGATGTCGCTGGTATCGCTGATTGGACTGTTTGCTGCCAGTCGATGGAAGTTGTCAACGAGCTGTGTAGGAGACTACTTAGTTAATATCCCTCAGCACGAGTCCGATGAGTCCACTCACTAAGACAACCGCACTACTGAAGCAGTACAGCAGACAATTGTACATCTAGTCGACAAAGCATGTCAGAATTTGCAGCACGAAGAAGTGATCAAGAGAGTACTCACTCTGTCTGCGGCATCGAAGATGTCTCTCAGTGCTCTCTGAGCTGCAATTATAACCTTTGCGGCTTTGATACAGCTTTCAGTCGAATAAGCATATTTGGCGTCTTGGTATCCTCTAGACATGAAAGGTCGATGTGCTCTAAGGAGTCGATTATTGAGACCGTAAAGAATGACGCAGCGCTGATATGCTATGTAGGGTCGTTGTTGAACGATCGCCTTGATATCTGGATCATCGGAACGATCATACTTGAAATAGGCCGGTAGTTGGTCTAAAAGCTCTTTCGTGCGTTGATCGAATGCTAGGACTGTTTCATACTTGTGTGCTCGAGCGTCGCTGCCTGTTAGACGGGCGTTGAAATCTTGCATGGTGATCTGTACAATAAATACATCAGTATAAAGTCTCGGTGAGTGCGATGTCACATCAATAGCTTACCCTCGCGCGGATGACCTGGAACGACGAAGCAGTCGGCACCTCTATAGGCTTAGGTACTGGCGTATTGGCAAGAAGGTCCGCATCATCAACGTTGAGCAAAGTCGGGATGATATGATCTGTAAGAAGTAATGTAAGCAATTTGCTTCCGCAGTGCAAGGGAATTGAGTATAGTTACTTACTATGTGCGTCGGAGCTGGAGCCAAGTCCGAGCCATCTTGAAGCAAAATTGACTTCGCCGTGAGTGAGGGAGAAGTACAAGCCTGTAAATCGCAATGGTACACATCAGCTACTGATAGCTATAAGATGTTTATAGAACTTCGAAGCTTACGCTTGCCAATCTCCTTCTCGACAGACGTTAGTGTACTAGCAGCTGTGACTCTCCTCGTTCCATTCGTACCATGTGCACCTCCCTTTCCACCAGGTCCGACCGCCGAGCCCGAAGCATCCTGGGCACTATTACTGTGACCATCATCTAACTTATGTAAATCCAATAGTTGAGCCATTCTCAAAGCGGCAGCTATCCAACTTGCTAGTCTCTTGATACCACCAGCATGCATAAGTACGATAGGTAACAAAACGACGGATTGAATGCATGTTAAAGATGGTTTGCCTGACCAATCTGCTAGTTGTAAAGCTCTTTGGGCTCCTATCACCCATGTATGCGTATATTCAGCTTGATGAGCTGCTGGCATATCTGGACGACCTGGAGAATGGAAGAGACCGCACGCGAGGACCTAAGAAAGAGAGAGACAAGCCCGAGAAGTGAAGGAGAGTTAGCCAGCTTTTCCCCCTCAACAACAGATAAAGGCGTGGAGAATGTGCATAGCCTCACCATGAAGTATAAGCTTAACCATGCTGGATCAATCTCTGATATCCGATGCTGATCCACGAGTTCTTTCATTGCAGTGTATTGAGCTTCAAAGGTAGGTATATGTATGACCTGCATATTGTACAACAGATCATTCAAGAAAAGGTCAGCATAAGCAAGTGACGATAGAAACAGCTTGCTGCTTGTCAAACTCTGAGCACAGCAGAGAAGCAACGAAGAGCAAGTTTGAAAGAAGCGTAGTGAAACGAGTGACTCACGTGATTCTGCCATGCGACTTTAGCGAAGAAAGCATCTACTAGAGATCGTGATAATGTCCAATCTGGCAGCATTGACATTAAGAAGTCGACTTCGCGTTGTCTTAATTGACTTTCCATTGCTCTTGCTTGACTTGTCATAGGTAGGTTTGTTTCGGTATCGAGCTGTTCAATTACGAAAGACGATGAAAGAAGGGTCTCAGTTCAGTTGTTCACAGTAGCTAGCACGGGGTTTGGAACATCATGTCGTGAACGGTGCGAGAAGCGGACGGGACTCACAGCTGATGGTCTGCCAGCTACTGCTATACTCTCCAGAGCAAAAGCAGCTTTCTCAGCCTCGCGTCCATCTTCGCCTTCTTCATCTTCATCAAGTTCACTATCCGAATCTTGTTGTTGCTGTTTAACAGCACCCGCTTGTTTCCTCTTCTGTTGTTTCATATTCGCATTCAAACTTTGCATTGATAGCATGAATGGATTGTTGCTGTTATTGCTTCCTCCTGTTGCTATGCCACTACCTAGTTGGAGGCTTCCAGGTAGTAGTGTCGCATTACTTGGGAATGATAGATTCGTAGGACTTGCAGATGCCAACCCGCCGCCTGAAGCACCGATAGCAGAACCATTGTCGCTATCTGTATATTGATGATGATGGTGATGAGATTCAAGACCTAGAGCACGAGCTTGTACAGGTGCAAGCATATAAAGTAACTGTTCCAACTTTTGAACTCGATCTTTGACTGCTTCCAACTCTCTTGCTTGTGCAAAAGGCTGTGATGGCCTATCTGCTTCATCATCTACTTTACATTTATCCGGTGATCCTCTCTTGATGCACGTTGAGCATGGAATGACCTGTTTGTAATAGCAATACCTCAAATTAGCTTTGCTTGCTCTCTCCCCCCGAAAAGTGCAAAACGTCCGGACTGTCAGACAGACAGGAAGCGTGCTGCAAATATGACCGAGCTTCGAGAGAATGAGCTGGAACGCACCCTATCACACTTGCTCTTCCTACGCACACACTCTGTACATGAAAGAGTAGGACGAGGGCGCTTTGTACCCTTTTTCGAAGCTCTTCTGTCTCTGGCGGACAGCGAGGAATCGTCTACTGGCGAAGCAGGACCCGAGCTGTCTATGAGGGGTGTGCCAATGTATCCACCACCTCCTCCACCCATTGATCCAGTGTTGTTGTGTGTACTTGTACTTGCTTCAGGCTGGTAGGACTGTTGCTGTTGTTGCTGTTGCTGTAGCTGCAGTTGTTGTTGCTGCTGCTGCTGTTGAAGATGCTGTTGATGCTGCTGCTGTTGGAGTTGAGATTGACTGTGCATCAACTGGAAGAGTGGATTGGTGTTCATGCTTGACTGTGGTTGTTGTTGTGGGTGTGCCTGTCCTTGTTGAAGTGACTGCAGTGTCACACTACCAGGCGGCTGCATGATAGGAAGTGGTTGTGATGAGAAGAGTGCCGTGCTTGCTGTCGGAGTCGTTGCTGCTGCTGTCGTTGAAGAAGGCGGCGACACGGCGGCGGCATTCTGAAATTGGACATGGTACTGGTAGGAAGAGGGTGGCATTGACGAAGATGCAACATGGTATAGACTGGGATCCAATGGGATAGTAACAGGTGATGGTATGTTCATTGTGTTGCCATGTGAGGGTGGTGGTGCTTGTTGTGCATGCGTGCTGGCCCCGGCGAAGAAATACGGCTGAGGCCAGGTGCGAGAATATTGCCATGGAATGGAAGAGGCAGTCGACGAAGCAGGTGAGGCAGGTGATGGTGGAATGGAGGAGGCAGGAATGCTGTGTGTTAGCCTGTGTAATGGTAATGCTGCTGCTGATGATGATGATGATGATGATGGAGGGTGTCCGGTATATGAAGGATCATGCTGCTGATGATGATATTGCTGATGATGATGTTGATCCAGCGTGTACCGTATTGTGTGATAGAATTGTAGAGGTCTCCTTCGCTCGTGTATGAATGAATACTAGACAAGAATGAGAAAACGCTTACCGCAGGCTATGGACAAGCTGTCATCAGATCTCTCTCTCTCTCTCTTCCTGTGTTTCTAATCAATCAATTCCAATCAATCAGTTGATCTCCTCCTCTTCGTCCGACCGCTTCTTCCTGCCTCTGATGCGTGCGTACTTTTCCATCACTCGATCAAATCAGTTCATCAGTTTGACAGACAGCGTGGTCCGCCTTCCTCGATCTGAGTAAAATGACAAATGCATGTGTCAAATGGGCTGCAAACATGTGATGGTCAGACATTACGGTACAGTAGACGCAAGACACATGCATTTCCATGCATTCCCATCGTTTCCAGGACATTTGCTCAAGGTGCAATGACAAAACATGACAGTCTGGCAAAGATGGAAGGTCGTGGTGCAATCTAATGACTACTGCTACTGAAGCAGAGATCTCTGCAATCTACAGTCAGTCGTGTAGGGACCTGTACCTTTGACAATGGCGTGCAGTCGTACCGGTATCACACCTCGAGGTCTTCCTTGATCAGGTGCCTCTTTCAAGGATTTTGATCTGATAATTCTAGCCCGGTAAGCTCCGAGTCTTCCGAATTTGCATCGCTATGGGACGACAGCCAAAGACATCAAATCACATGCAGATCAGCTCAAAACATGTGGTGTCACACTATTTGCGGGAAGGCTCATCAAGGTTCCTGGTGAATTGTAGAAAGCTTCCTCCTTGAACGGCGTACCAAGCTCTGACATGCTTTTCTCTGGAAGCGTGGCACGGCTCAAGCTAACGGTACCTTTCAATTCTCAGTCAAGCATCCGGTGCAGTCCTCGAGCTCTAGGCTCCTCTGTCCGAGTTAGACTTACAAGGCGACTTGAGCGTTTCGCAACTTGGCAAAACAGACTCCACGCAACGCGGACCGTCCGGTGATCGTCCCGCAACTGCAATCTGATCAGATTTGCTTCGGCATCGTCTTGCAACGAAACGCTAAGGAGAAAGACCACGGCTTCAAGTCTTATGGGTAGACTCAGATAGCGTAGTGATCTCAGACATAATTCGCGCAAATGTGTCACTACCGCTGCACTCCAATGTATCCTTTGCCTGTATCATGATTTCTGCAAGAGAGCCCTTATAGGTGAAATGTTCGTGCCATGGCGGCTGGACCTCCCGACTGAAAAGAAGTTCTTTTTGTAAATTAGCCTTTTTCTTCGCAAGCTTTCTCATAGTTCATGGGGGAACAGGAGGGCGCAGCGCAGCGCATCGCAAACAAGAAAGGATGAACCCTTCCGGGCCTTTCACTCCGTCCGGGCTTTATCTGATTTGATTGATTGGAATTTTTTTTCCTTCCATACCCTTCAACCTCTTTCAATCTTTTTTATCTGATCTCTTTTGCTCCTCCTTTTCTCTCTTCTATCTTTTCCATACGTTGCAAATTTCGTGCACTCTGTTTCTTCCTTTCTTTCTTTCGTCAAGACTGCGTACTGTTGCGTACATAAGTATCTCTTCGTTCATTTAAGTACCTTCCGTATTCCTTTTCCTTCCCACCTCATCTCCGCCTTCCGGCTATCTCCCTTCGTCAAAGCATCCCAAATACAAGCGGTACACATAACCAAGGATGAGCAGCGAGAAAGATATGAAACGAGGCGGATTAGCCGCTATCGTAGGTGAAGGAACAGCAAAAGATGGAAGTAATAATAAACAATATGGTGTCCGAAGAGCAGAAGCTTTCGCTAAATTGATCAGAGGAAAAGGTGGAAAGAAGATCTTTTGGATCATTGCTATCGCCATCTATGTCTGCAACTGGGTCGTAAGTCACGTCTTCTCGTTTCAGTGTCCCACTCCAGTATCTTGTGCTTCCGTAGTACGGAAGTAAGAGATGCATATGATATAGAGCGATCAGTCTCAGCTGACCTAAACAATGATCTTCTTCTTCTTTCTGAACAGCATTCTATGGAGAATAGTACCACATGGGCATACTCTATCTGGGCTACAAGTGACTTCCAACAGCACAGTTCAGGTCTAGCTTCTTTAAATATCGCAACTTCCATCATCTCCGCTGTCTCTGTTCCTTGTAAGCCTCATCCGTCTTCCTGCCGAATTAGAAGATCAGATAAGATCTTGATCACTGTTTTCATCTCGCTGACCATTGTTTTACACATCGTCTCTCCCCTTTCTCTTCCTGTTACTCACGCCGATGCTCACTTGTACATCAATACATCTGAAATCTACCAGTCCTCGCTAAATTCGCCGATGTCTTCGCTCGTTCTTGGACATACGCCTTCTCCCTCACCGCCTATGTCGTCGGCTTCATCCTCATCGCCTTCGCACCCACTCTTACCGCCTACATCATTGGATCTGTCCTTGTCGCTATTGGTGGTGCTGCCATCACACTTCTCAACTCTGTCCTATGCGCCGATCTCATCCCTCTACAATACAGAGGTCTAGCTCAGGGTATCCTATCCACTCCTTATTTGGCTACCTCGTGGTATACATCGGAGATTGCAAGCGCTTTGGGAACCAACCATGACTGTAAGTCTGCACCTGCCACTAATTACGAAGTCAACCTTAGAGATGAACACTAGCTGACATCTTGTCCCTTTGACCCGTTCTCTAGGGCGATGGGGGTGAGCCTTGCACAAGCATCGGATTTCTTTTGCGAAGCTCCAGCTGACATGCCCACTCTGTGCACCTCTCAGATATGGCATGTACGCCATCATCACACCTGTCATCATGGGTCCTGCTCTCCTAGTTCTCATCTGGTACGAAAACAAGGCGAAAAAAGCTGGTCTTCTCGCACAATCAGCTGCTCCAGCTACCTCTCCCTCTGCTACTACAACCGTCACCAAGCTCGACAGCGAAGACGGCGAAGGTGATATTGAAGGCAAAGAGTCGCCCGAACTACCTCATCAGGATGGCGCTCATGCCGACGACCATTATGAAGAACCTCATTTGACCGTCAAGGAGAAGCTCCTCAAGGTCTGGTTCGAGATGGACACAATGGGTCTTCTGCTCCTCGGCTTCGGATGGGCTCTCATGCTACTACCTTTCTCTCTCTCCGTCAATGCTGAAAATGGATATAAGAACCCTTCACTCATTGCTATGTTTGTCGTCGGTGGTATCTGCCTTATCTCATACTGCGTCTACGAAGCTCTATGGGCTAGATTCCCGACTGCTCCCATTCGACTCCTCAAGAACAGGACCTTCATCTCTGCTGTTATCGTGAGTACACCTACGTTTACTGCTCAGCATTCATGCTGAAGGAATTTTCAATCTTTCTAGATCGACTTCATCTACATGGTTGCCGGTTACATGAACCTTACCTACCTCTCTTCATATGTCTATGTTGTGACTGATCTCAATACAGTCCACTGGAATTGTGAGCAGTCCTACCTAGCTTACCTGTGCCATCGGGACGACAACTCATTGTATTCCTTCTGCAGACTGGAACAACGTCCTTACTATGGGTCTTTGCTCGTTTGGTGTCGTCGCTGGTCTCATCCAAAGATTCACTCATCGTTACAAGTTCCTCCAGCTCACCGGTCTCTGCATCAAGATCATCGGTTACGGTCTCCTCGTCGATAAGAATGGTGTTCGCAGTCTAGTCCGCTTGACCTTCGCTCAGCTCTTGACTGTCAGTATACCTTCTTTACCTCTACCTTCCCTTACTTTCCTTGAGCTGTGCTGACGTAGGTGATGCTTTTGTTCAGGGTATGGGTGGTGCTTTCAGTGTCGTTGGATCTCAAGTATCTTCTCAAGGCTCAGTACCTCACCAGGACGTCGCACTCGTGATTGCTCTCCTTTCACTATGGACCAACATCGGGGCCAGTATTGGAAGCGCTATCGCTTCTGCCGTCTGGACCCATGCCATGCCTATCAACCTCCGCAACTTTGTTCCTGCTAGCGTGAACGACACGGAAGTCATGAACATGTTCGCATCCAGTATGTTTCTTTCCTGAATCTAAGTAAGTTCTGTTCATTTAGCTAATATGTATTTTCGCCCTCATAGTCACTGTCATCAAGGCACTACCTTACGATGACCCTGTCCGAGAGGGTGCTATTCGTGCTTACGAGTGAGCTGTCTCCATGCTACAGCTAATAAATATACAAGAAACTGACAACTGCATTGATTTAGAACCACCGTTTACCCTCTCTGGGCCGCCGCACTCGGCCTTTCATTCATCTCCCTCATCGCCGGTTGCTTCCAAACCAACTACTATCTCGGCAACCAACAGAACGCCTTCGATAACAAGGATATCACAGGGGAAGATACTGTCACGCCGCCTCACAAGCCAGAAACACCCAAGAACAAGTGGATGCGATGGGCCCGCTTCTGGGATATTTAGAGAGTTTTCTGATCCGGGACGGTGTTACCTTGCTGTTTTGGTAATCGGGCTTTCAAACAAAATCTTCCTCTTTTGCGCATAGATACGTACGTTGCAGCTATATGTGGCTCTGGAATACCTTTCTCTTTGACTTCGACTTGCGCACAATGGTTAGCTATATCATCAGGGTACATAATCGTTTTTGTTCTTCTCTTGTTTGTCTCGCTGAGGGTCAGTCAAAATCGTTGAATGCGACTTTAACGCGAGCGACAGTTATGGTGTGTCTCCGAGAGGGACGCACCCGTCTCGCAGTTCATGCTTGCCTTTGCGAACTCTACATCCATATTGACAATTTGACAACATTCTCCTTCGAGCGGTTTGATCTTGGCACAAATTCTATTCTTAGACGCGCATGCGATCAATTCTGAATCATTCTTGATGAGGAGTGAATGCGAGGAAATGCGTTCATATTGCAATTTCCACTGCATCATACCATATCGACCTGCAATCTTCTACGCAAAAGCCTTCGCAACAGCACAAGGTCGCCTGTCTTGTCCTTTGGTTCACTCGCATGCTCGGTGTAAACCTCGCTATCACCACTCCACAGTCAATCGTGACTGCATTCAAGTTACCTCGCATCACCGCCGCCTTCAGCGAGAGCGAGCAAAGCGGACAGCGCATCAGCCGTACAAGAGCAGCAAGTCTATCAACAGGATCCTAGTGCTAGAGCAGTCAGAGCATAGGGCATGTCCACAAGCGCTGAAGTCGGCTTCGACTACACTGAAGTAGACGATGTGTCACGCACTCTCGCCGTTTTTGGCTTCTATGTGTCCGTGATCGCCCTCGCAAGCTACACCCTAAAGGAACGCCTATATCTCAGCGATGCCCTAATCGCTCTCTTGTTGGGCGTGGCGGTTGGTCCTATCGGCTGGAATCTCATATCTCCGCTACGTTGGATGGGTAATGATGAGGAGTTGGCAAGTAAGTAGAACCTTGCTCAGGACTGACAGCTGAGGAAGCACTTCTCGTCGAACGTTGTCAACAATTTGATATATTTGCTATTCAGCTAACTGAACTATACCCTCTCAGACCGCCTTACGTATGAACTCGCGAGAATTGTCATCGGTATTCAAGTTCTCTTCACCGGAATAGCTCTTCCTAAGTACGCTTGTATCCTTTGGGGATGTCTGGACTGCCTCTGTCAAGCGTACTGATGCTTCTTTTCACGATGGGTAGACGGTACCTTGCCAATGCTTGGGAATCGCTCACCACGCTCCTCTTGCTAGTCATGACGATCGCCTGGCTCGTCTCGGCAGCGTTCGTATACGCTCTCATACCAGGCCTCACATTCCTCGAAGCACTATGCATCGCTGCTTGCGTGACACCTACAGATCCAGTCCTTGCGAACTCAGTGGTCAAAGGCCGTTTTGCAGAAAAGTACATACCTCCGCACGTCAGAAATATCATGTGAGTTGGTACATAATGCCTACACACCATGTCAACGAAGGGCTGAAGTATCATTCCACCCTGCGCTTTCTCAGAGCCGCTGAAGCAGGCGCCAACGATGGTCTTGGCTTCCCATTCATTTTCCTCGCTATATACTTGATGGCCCGTTTTGTCGATAACAGAAGCATCGGCCTGGAGATTGGGTGGTGGATAGTGGACGTCTGGCTCTATCAGATCGCCCTGTCCATAGCGATTGGAGCATCCATCGGTTTCATAGCCATGAAATCAGTCAAATTCGCTGAACAGCATAATATGATTGATCACGAATCGTAAGTCCCTGCGCCTGATATTCAATCCTGTCGGCGCCGCAGTAAAGCTGAGCGCGGTTCGACAGCTTTTTGGCAATTGGTATCGGATTGACATTCTTGACGCTTGGACTTACTGGCATGCTCGGTAGCGATGATATTCTCGCTTGTTTCATTGTCGGTAATGGCAAGTTTGTACCCCCTTCATGCAAGTATATAAAAGACAGCACACTCATGAATCTAACCTTTCAGCTTTCACTTGGGACGGCTGGTTTCTCGAGCGTACAGAAGATGAGGTGAGCTAGCCATGATACGGCACTCGGGGAAAAGCCAGAACAAGTCGACTCACACGCGCACTGCTACAGTCATTTCAAGACGTCATTGACTCCCTCCTCAAGTAGGTAGACCTACTCGGCAAGTGTCAGTCCAACTTTTTGTCTGACAGTAACGTTTGCCACACAGTACCGGTATATTCATCTACATCGGTACCATTATGCCCTGGTCCGAATTTGGAAATGCAGAAATCGGTCTCTCGGCCTGGAGATTGGTTGTCTTGGCCATACTCATCCTTCTATTTCGTCGTTTACCGTGGGTCATGCTCTCGCGCAAGATTATACCGGATCTGGTCACGTGGCAAGAGGGTGAGACATTCCGAAAATTTTCTCTTGTGTTAAACTTGCAGCTCGGAAGTCACTGATTGCATTTATTCACTTTAGGAGCGTTTGCGGGTTTCTTTGGTCCAATTGGCATGTTTCTTGCTTATTACGTAGCCTTACTTTTTTCTCATCATTTTGCCTTGACTGCAGGGGTCGGTGCGGTATACTACGCTCAGGTCGGACTGGAAAGAGTCCCGGAAGACAGGACGCATGTTCGCGAGCTTATTGTTCCAGTTGTAAGTGCTGTCTATCTATCTGCTGAACTTCACTGTCTTACCATCTATTGCTCAGGTTTATTTCATTGTTCTGTCAAGCGTCGTCGTTCACGGCATTACCATTCCTATCTTCAAACGTACGTGGTCGTCTGATTAGCTTCGCAGAGAGGCTATCTCGGCTGAGCTGACCAGTTTCGTGGTATATCCTTCACAGACATACCGAAGGTATATCAGCGAACAATGACATTCACCAAGAGCGTCCCAGCCTCGTCACGTGACCTTTCTACGAAGTTCAAACAAGGCTTGACGGGCACGCCGGCTAGAGAAGAAAGCAGGCCAGCTTCTCCCCGTTTAGAGACCGGCAGAACTGGTGAAAATACGGATGTGACCGAGAGGATGGAAAGGGGAGAAGCGCCATTGACCCAAGGCAGCCGTTCAACCTCTGCCACTGCCACGGACAATGACGGAGAAGCACGAGTACTTCCTCCAGCCGAGGGAGGCTTTCCTCCACGCGAGGAAGAGCATCAGCACGAGCTACCCACTGAACAGAAGAAGGCACGTCGCAAGAGCTGGGGCATCAAACCGGAGATTCCTCGGTCTGATAGCAGAGGTCGCGTACTTTCATTCGACGAAGGTGGTGTGACGGTCGTGGAAGGAACGGATGGACGGATTCACGTCATTCGCGATGCAGCACCATGACACCGTCTAGGGTCTCGAGCGTTGCTTTCAGCTTTGAAAAATGCGACTCTGTATCTCTTGTCTGTTTAGCTAGATGACCGGTTTAATGACACGGATTGCAGGCAACGACCAGGTAGGAGATGGTGATATAGAACGGTGTGTCTGTCTGCCATGATCAGCAATAGATTGTCAAGTGATTAGCTCTCTCGTGCATGACACCTCCATCATAGATAAGCCTTCTTCGGCCTGCTTGACAGGTGCATTCCAGAGTGGACCCTGCACTCCGAGAGTCGGCCGGCAATCTTGCTTTTCACCCACACAGAAGTACAGCACCATGGTTATACCGTTGAAGAAGCATGAAGTATCTTGCACGAGTGACAAGTGCTAGGTAGCATCAAGCATGAGCTGGCCAGGTGGGCGCAAGTCGGAGGATGGCAGAGCAGCAAGCAGTCTCGCCCACAGTCAGAATGGCGGTGGCAGCCCGATTACGGCGTTGACAACGACAGCAGGAGGAGGAGGCATATTCAGCTTCCTCAAGACAGAGTTGGATTCATTTGTGAAGGGACTGAGTGGAAAAGCGGACGTGAGTACCTATCCTGTCTGAGCAATGTGGTGTGGTTGCGCCGTCAATTGACGAGGTGTGTTTCATCAGTGTTTACAGCCAGCAGATACACCCACAAAAGTGACACCCAACCCACCTCGCAAGAAGCTGAAGCGTTCTCATGAACCTAAACAAGATCAGCCAACGTATGCTGAGCTCAAAGCTTACGAGCGCGAGCTTGATGAGATCCGTCAACACACATCGAAGCGTTTCACGAGTCAAGGTGCGTGCGCGAAGATCTGCACTCTGGGCGAGGAGCGAGAAGGCCACTTTAGAACTAACACATTGAAACTCATAGACTACTATGCACCTCTCACAGAAGCCAATTTACATGCATCCACGTCAAAATTGCAAGACCTGGATCCGAGTCCTTCAGTGTCGATCAATCGTGACCGACGTTCGCAAGAAACGCGCGAGCTTATCGAAGCCTATTCAAGCTACTACACAGACGAGCCAGTGCCACAAGTATCCTCTCCAAATGTCAAACGACATGCTCCTGCGTCTGAGTCTGTAGAGAGACGGCGGCGGAAGCGTGAAAGAGCTGCTACCTTTATCAATGATGAAGAAGCGAAGCAAGCTGTTGCACGTCAAATAGCAGAGGAGGAAGCGCGTTTGAAAGCTGCAGAGGCAAGAGCTGTTGAGCATAGAAGGACTAGAGAGCGAGAAGCTAGAGACAACAAGCGTCGACAGGATCGCGCGGAGGCACTAGCACGGCTGGAAGCACAACAATTACAACAAGATGCAGACAATATGCGACGTGCAGCAACGAGAGAACATCACATACAGTCTGAAAGAGATCAAATAGCTCTAGAAGAGCGGAGAGCACAAGAAGAAGCGGATCAGCGTCGCCGTGCAGCTAGGGAACAAAGAAAGCAGCAGCAATTGGAAGCGGAAGCGCAACGGCAGAGGGAGGCGGCATCGAAAGAGGACGAAGAGAAGCAAGCGAGGTCAGCTGAAGCAGCCCGTCTCAGACAAGAAGAGCAGGAAAGAGAAGACAAGGCGCGAGAAGAGCAGGCTTATCGTCTTCGACGGCAACAGCGTGAGAATGCACGCCGGACACGTGACTTGGAGAACGCAGAGAAGGAGCGTACACAAGCTATCAAAGATGCAAGTGAGAGCAAACGTATTCGAGAACTCGAAGCTGAGGTACAAAGATTACGCAACGAGCTAGAAGAAGCTAAACGAAAGCAAGAAGAAGCAGCTGCTTTGTCGGCTAGCGTTTCTCGACATGTTCATTTCGCACCTACTCCGCCTGCTTCAGATGGGCAAAGAGGGGAGATGTCGTTTTTGTCGATGAACTCGGCTTCCTCAACAAGCTTACACTCGCTCTCGCGAGCGCCGCCTCCTCCTGCACCACCGCCGCCCCCACCGCCGATGGCTTCAACTTCGACCTCGTCGTCTACGAAGTCTGCAAAACCGTCACCTTTAGCTCTGCTTGCTGCTCATCGAGCAAGCGTCAAATCCTCGGAGGGAACATCAAAGAAAAGACCGTCAGGTATTAATGCTGCAGTTGGGATGCCAGCAGACATGGGCAAGTTCTTGAGCGAGATGAAGAATACGAAACTCCGCAAAGTGGGTATGCCAGTAGAGGGAGCCAAGAAACCAAGAGACGACGAGGAGACAGGTCTGAAAAGCATACTAGGTGAGAATTGCTATACTGCATGAGCATTTGCGTTGGAGTTGTACTGATTTTTCGAAATTGTCCATTTCTCCAGAGGGAGTGCTTAAGAAGCGGTTCCTCGGTGACAAAGATCGTATCTCTGGATCGACGCGGACGTCTTCCATCCCTACCTTGTCCAATAACAGTCAGACTTCCATCTCTACTGCGGACGAGTCCATCACTTCTTTTTCATCGTACCGCCCGCCCGACTGGAGCATGGAAATGGACTCATCTCCCTTTCCACCTGTACGATCCACGTCTCTGAGAAGGCCCCAAAGCACTGCTTCTGCTTCTCGGCAAGCTCCTTCTGCGGTTCATCAGGTCAACGCAGCCGTAAGTGCAACCACAACCACAACTGCGAGTGCAAGCATCCTTCCCCGAACCCTTTCTCAACCTCAACTTGCACAATCACAGTCGCAGAGAGACTCTACGACTTCAAGCTTAGCTCGATCCCAAAGTCTCGCTAGGATTCACCCTCGGCCGAATGCAACATTTGGGCACGCAATTACAACCGAGGAACCCGCTCCCCCAACGAAACAGAGAACGCAAGTCTATGTCGGTGGTCATCATCGTCAATCTAGTCAATCAACTTCCTTGCAACGACCAGCTTCTGAATTCACCAAGCACAGAAGTGATATAATGGGCGTTAATGAGCCTTCTACCTCTGCGACAATGCGGACCCGCCAGTCATCAGACCAGACAATGACGGGTAGATCGATACGTTCAGTAGGCAGCAGCTTCGATATTGAGCTGTATACCCAGATGCAGCTTCAAGAGGACAATGACAGCCTCGAAGAAGAGATGAGAAGGAGTTTCTCAAATCCACCACCTGTCGATGGGTCGATGGATTTTGCTTCTCCTCCAGCCAGACAATTTCCTGTAGAGGCATCATCGTCGGGCGAAAAACTCAAGACGAGATCTCCCTATCAGATACCAATGCTCACGTTTAGACAGCCGGACTTCACGTTCAGTCCGAACCCTAGACTGCCTGCAGCGAGACCTAATATCGAAGGCGGACGCAAGTTGTCCTACTACACTCACCCACGAGCTGCGCCTGAACCTCCTCTAGCAGATGTGAAGGGCAAAGGTACTGAAAAGCCTATGACCTGGAGTGACGCAAGTGGGAGACCACTGTCGCCTTCCAAAAGTCGAGCAAAACTCAAGGCCTCGAGAGTCCCGGTCCAATCCATGTCGATGCAAGCAATGGAAGACGACGAAAGCATTCTTCTACCATACCTGACTGAAGAGCAAGCGGACGTACTGTTAGCAGAGGATGACAACAGTATCACAGGGTATGGCATTCGAACGAGCTAGGTGGTAATTACTAAAATCGGAGGACAACGTTCTGTGCTGTTTCATAGTATAAATTATTCATTTCGGGCATTCTCGGGCATATTTCTTGATTTACACTTTCTAGTGAAGTACAGTGTTGTTGCAATAGTATACAATATTATGAGGCAGCTACAGCTATAATACATACACTCGTTTATCCACATACATTCGTGTCTATCATTGTCGAGCTCCGATCACTGGACGCTTGTGCGTGTGCCGCGACACGTCGACGTGTTGACAATACAACAACAGCAGCGACGGTACAAGAGAGGTACATCAGTGACTGGTGACAACAAGCTTACAGAGGCACTACTACTTCAAGCCAAGATGCCGCGCTCGACGATGATAGCGCGTGTCAGTGACGGTGAGCAGGCAGGCTACAATGCAGGTCAACACCAGCGTGACGTGACATTGATGGCTGATGGTGGTCTACTACTACTGCAGGTCTGCCGTTAGCAGCATCAGTGGATGACGAGCAGGTGTGTTCGACTACCTTCCAAGCGGTCTCTATGCTTCGGACCTTGCTTGAAGCGCCTGATCTGACATCAAATCTACCTTCAATAGACGGAGACAGACCTCGCCGAATACAAGCAACAAGCAAAGCTCATCTTCAGAAGGCTCACTCCAACCGCAGAACCTAAATGCTCGATAGAATCAGGAAAATGCAACTTACACTACATTATTTCGAACGGAATTGTCTACCTTACAATCGCAGACAAGTCGTATCCTAGGAAGCTAGCGTTCTCATATCTAGATGAAATTAGCAAGGAGTTCGAGCGGAGTTATGCTGGTGAGTTAGTTCAAACATCCCTATCACATTTACACAGGAGTATTGAAATGCCCGTCTACCTGCTGCAGAGGAAGCCTTCAAGCCGGCACTGCGGCCGTACGCGTTTGTCAAGTTCGATACCTTTATTCAGCGTACAAAGCGCCTGTACCAAGATTCTAGGTAAAAGCACACTTGCTAGAATACCCATCTCATACAGCAATCAATCAGCTGACTCTCAACTCATTTGTCGACAGAACAATGGCGAATGCAAAAGGTGGCGCATTGGACAAGTTAAACGAAGATCTTCAAGATGTGACACGTATCATGACGAAGAACATGGAGGATCTGTTATGGCGAGGAGATTCATTAGATCGTACGTGATCCTGAATGAGTAGCACGTCAACCGCCAACTAACGCTTCTGTACGCTGACAGGCATGTCGACAATGTCAACCTCGCTCCGAGACGAATCCCTCAAATACCGAAAAGCAGCAAGGAACATCAACTTGCAAGCATTATACCGCAAGTGGGCGCCTGTTGGTGTTCTAGGCCTTATGTTCTTGATTTTGCTGTGGTGGAAGTTCTGGTAGAGACAATGCATGCTTTACAGCGACACGACTGACTGTGCTGGCAAGAGAAGTTTAAGCCGGCTGTAGCACGAAACAGACCTGAAAGTACTGTTGTAGCTGTAAGGGATGCAAATATCAGAATTTACCCAACTAGATCCCGGTAAAGAGGGCCAGAGCTTTTGCTTTATTGGTATAAATGCGCGTTTGTATGCTATGGGTAAAAGGTACATCAACGACTGGATGATAAGGCCCCGCCTTGTTTCTAGTATTACATATTGCATGACGTCCCCAATATCAATCTTTCTTCACACCTCCATCATGATGGCTCTGAGTGTACAAGCTTTTCTCATGTGGGACATATTTCGGTTGACGTGACACAGGAGCTTGAGGTACCTTGCCACGATTCTGTAGTTCCGGATTGTCCATAAAGTAGATGAGTGCAGCAAACATGCCGAGGAAAATGGCAACTCCAATTACGATGGAGAGTACCACGTGATTGCCAATAGCTTCCCCAAGGAAGGATAGATGCTTCAGAGCCCATCTTCCAGATCTTTCCATGAAGCTCGTCGTTCTGATAGCTGTCAATCGACCATCGTATAGCTGTTCTAAAGCTTGGAAGATCTGAGGCTGATTTATGCGTATAGATTGTTTATTCACGTCTGTAGGGTAGAACCTCTCCCTGATAGGGTCAACGATAACGATTAAAGGTTCAGGTCGATTAGGTCGAATCGCATATGTAGATTGTAGGTATTTGCCCCATTGATCTGCATCTACCCAGACGAAATTGACTGGTTTCGCATTGGGGTTCACCGTTCTCAAAGCATCATGCCAAGCTTTCGAAGTTTGACGTAGTTCATCTTGATGTTTCCTCATTGCGTTCGCTCCCAAAGCAGTCGGACTCAATGCAGCGAGAGCTACATAACTCTCTGCACGATCTTGTCCGTCCTCCATGTAGTCGTTAATGTTGACACTGGTCAATTCAGACAAAGAAGGATGTTTCTTGCCATGTAACCACCTGCTGATTTCAACTTCTGCCTCTTTACGGATGGCTTCAGTCTTATCAGTCGAAGTAGATGTCGAATGGAGTGAAGTGAAATTTTTGGAATCGGTAGGCTTGAGTTCGTGGTCTTTGAAGACGAGGAGCGACGGGTGTGTTCGTGGGTAGTTCAATTGAGTAAAGAGCTCCGGTGAAGAGGACTTGTATACTGGTGCTGAACCTAACAGTGTACCGGCTGCTGACTGGACGATGTCCACCTCGCTCGCGGGCGTATCAGAAGGGTACAAATATAGGAAGAAAACATCTTCTTCTTGCGCGATATCTTGCAAGTCGTAAGCATCGATGTCTCGCATGCCAGTACTGCGTGGTCATAAAGAATAGCATCAGATTTTCGCACTTTATCTCGCTAGCGTGTTGAAAAAAGCAGAGACTGAGCACTCACGAAAGAACCGCTTTATTAGCGAATTCCTCTAGCTGAGCTAATGTTCTACCCCCTCTATATTCCGCTTTTTCACCACCTTGATAAAAGACAAGGGTAGGATAACCAGCAATACCTTCTGATCTACATTTCGCTTTATTTTCCGACGCATCACAGTTAAATTCTACTACGTTGACTTTGCTCCTTAGGTTACTAGCTAAATCTTTCCATGTTGGAGCTAGTCTTTTGCAATGTGAGCACCACGGTGCGTAATATTTGACGAATACAGGACCTTGTGCACTTGAGGGATCCAAGAGCGCTTCGAGTGCGCCGGTGTTTAAATGCTGGACTTGGCCTTCTGGATTTGGAGTAATTCGCTTATGATGTTGCTGTACTCGAAGGAGAGGTACAGCTTCTCCTCCTTCCTCCTCATTTGTTGCTTTGAGTGAATCATGCATCATCTGATTTGCGATGATACCCGTTTCAGAAGCAGGTAATCCCGTTGATCCTGCAATTGCCGTGTTACCAGTTGTATATGCCGCTTCTCCAGTTGCTAGTTTATTCTGTGATCCATCTGTGGTACGTTGGGCTTCAGCTGAGGTTTTGTCTGCCTCGTCGTCAAGCAGAACAGCAGGTGCAGGATCTTCTGCGGTATCATTATCTATACCTGATCCAGTTCCAGGCAAAATGAATGGTTGTGGTCCTTCTTCTTCTTTCTCTTCAGCAAGAGTGAGACCTCCTTCCACTTGCCCTTCTTCCACCGCCGCCTCTGGTTCGTCAGGTAATCTTGCATCTAACCATTTATTAAGGCGTTCTAAACTGCGCTCCTTCTTGTATTGCTCGACATATTCGCCATTTTCAAATAGGAACAGTGAAGGGTAGCCTTTGACGTTGTTTTTATCGCATAGATCTGGATAAATGGATGGCATAAATGGATGTGGATGGGTTACAAGTTCAGACAGCAGGACGGTCAGCTCGGCTTGGATCTCGTATTACTAGCTACACAGAGACCAGCTACGCCCAACAAATCTAAAGCACTCACCGCCATAGATCGCACAGTCAACCTGGCCAAAATGAAAGTTTATAGACTCTTCTTGATGCTTTCGCGAATCTACCAGTCTGATTATCGAGGAAGAACAGAATGGAAACCAAGTTGTCAGACAAATGTTGCCGACCTTCATGCGAGTTTGAACGAGATGGAACTACTCACTCCTTCCATGTAGGTACGAAAGCTTTACAATGATGACAGAAGGGTGAATAATGTTCGACTAGCCTGTGTTTGCACGAATAGAGGAGGGTATATACATAGATCAGTCAGAACAGTCTCCCTCCGTTTGAATCCTCGCAACTCGACAACGTGTGGACGCAATGTGCGTTGCAGCCATTGGAGGCGGATGAGGAAATGCACAAGCTCACCATATACCATCGCGAATAGTCTCTTGAAAGGTATCAGGGGTGAGCTGGTGGCCAGCGTGCATGTCTATCTTCGTAGGAGCTGCGGACGCCACGCCCGGCGCGTGCAGCATGATGAGGGCTGCAATGGCCAGCAAGGCAGTCTTTCCGTAGGTATAGATGCGAGAGGAGGATGACGACAGCCATCTTGAGCTATGACAGTCATCCAGCGCCCTTCTACGCGTGTCTTGCACCATGTTTTCCGAATAAAATGGAATGGTGGTAAAGAGAGAGTCAAAATGCAAAGCTCCACGTCTGCGGACTTCAACAGGCGGCAACATTCTATGATAAATGTGCAGGAATGCTTCACCCAATTCACTTCAGAAGGAGTGATGTATCAGTATCAGTAATACTAGCTCAAGTGATGCGGCATGTTATTGCCTAAAGTCCGCAAAGCTTTCTAGGCTATAATGTGTGCGTTCTTCTGGGCACATGCACACGCGACGTGTTTCGCTGCAGTGGCGGAACTGGTGACACATCAATACTGTGTGTATCAATGCTTCCATAGCTTACACAGCTTGTGTAGCCTGCTACTATCATCCCAGACGGATCGCACAATCATCATCATAGTTCATATCAAACGTGACTGACCAAAGAGAGCTACATGGTACATATGAACGAGAGAGAATCGAGCAGAAATTCCTGGTTGACAGGAAAAGGAAACGATATGTGAGGGAATGGTAGATAGAGAGCTAGCTGTGATTGTGGAAACAACAATTGCGTATGGAGTATATCTTAACTGAGATTGTTTTTGGTTGAACAGAGGTGCGTCTTATTTCGTTTGTGAAATTCGCATGGTGGTACATTTGGTTCTGCCTGTGTAGGTTGCTTGATTGTCGAGGCAAGGAATCGGGAAGAGACCTTTATAGGACGTCCCAGATATCTTCGCAAGCGCAGCAGACCTGTATCGAACGTTCAAAGAATAGTCTGATCAGCATGTATGCCCCAACATTACTTTGAGCACCTTCTACAAAAGATGAGAAAGAGAGAGAGAAAAAGAGAAAAGACCCACCTTCCCACAAGCAACCGAAGCCGAAAGGGAATATTGTGAAATAGCAATTTTATCATCAACTAAATGATCCGCAAAGTTATCTTCACCATGAGCCATAGCTCCAATAAAAACCACAATATTTTGTTCTTTAGGTATCTTATTCAGATAAGATGATAATTTGACTGGTGTTGAATCGAATGAAAATGTAATCTTGTATGAATTACTTGGTAAATGATCTGTTATTGGGTTCTTTATCACTTTTAAGAGTTTTTCGGAACCGTTCACACTTCTGATTGAGAGTTTGTGGAGGAGTTGGACTGTGTGTATGTATATATTTCACATAGTAATTTAGAGTATGATAGGATGAAATGTTGGAGAAAGGTGTGTATTTATTTTCATATAATGTAGAATTAGAGTATAATTGAGATCGAGATGTCCGGAGAGAGAGAGGTAGTGTCAAAAGGAATCCCGTCAGAAATGGATATGCAACCAACGTGGAAGCAATGAGTATGGTGGCTGCAAAACTCACCCATGAGACCTGCGAAACGCTTGAATGTCCGTGGAATTCTGACTGATGGATTGACTTCGATAAGTACACCTTTGGCAGTTTGGATGTATACTTGAAGGAGGCCTGCTTTATTGAGAGGGGAATCGAGGAGTGTAAGGAGGCACTGTTGAATAACAGAACAAAGAGAAAGATTACCATAGTCGATGTTAGTCTAATAGCTCGAGATGGATCCATTTGCTACCCATACGAATCCTCACCTGATGCGTAATGTCGGGTCTTGCAGTTGCTACTTCACGCTGCATCTTGCTTAGGATACCTTGCTGTGAGGGGAGCGACAAGATAGCAAGAATGAAAGGCATTAGCACACACTTATAAGCCTGCACTCTATAAATTAACGTCCAACCCACATGATCATCACAATTCAACAAGGTATACCTCGCTTCACCACCACCTGAATCGTATCTTCCATCGCGTCTAGCAGCACCCGAGCCAGTCGAACCACTGCTGATCTGATACGTCTCAAGGCAAGCCTGACTTAGCACAATATACAACCTTCTAGAGGTCTCCTTCTCAGCTGCTGTCTTGGGTATCCTAGGTGCTTGAGGAACCATTGATGGATTTGCTAGAGGTCTCTTTCGATTGTTGACGGGTGCGTTGCTATTGCTATTGCTTGGCCGGGTGTGCGTTGAAGTGGATTGAGTAGATGATGATGATGCACCACCATCTACTTCATTCTTGATATCCCTTGGAGTGATATCCTCCGACATCATCGTCGTCGTCGTCGATGAATCGTCTACACTGGCAGCTGCTGCTTTCAGTGGCCTCGATGGCACAAACTCGGGTGCAGAAGCAGTCATTCCGACCATCTTGAAGGGAATAGCTTGTTGAGATGAACCTTGAATGCGTACAATCCAAGTGCTGTAATGCTATGTCGTTATGATATGCCTATAAATCAAAGTCAAAGCCCGCTCCTCCGGGAAAATTTGCCTGTCAGAGGAAGCACGAGACCCGGTATAGAGGGTGATCGAGAAAGTTATCCGACGCAGCAACCAGGTAGCTTAGCAGGACAGCATCACAGCAGGTGGTAGCAGTGTATTGCCGCTGTTATCCAGTCGGCGTACAGCCCTTACTCCTGCTGCTAGTTGTTCCTGTTTCGAAAGCTTGATGTTTCGGCCGACTACGCCACGATCACCATCAGCATGTAGGATGTGAAATGATGACTTGCAACCTGCTTTCTTTCTTCCAACATCATATACTTTACTACGTTCTGGGACTTCTCATCGTTTAGGTCATCATGCAGTCTACCATCTGCCGCTGTCAACGAATCGTACGCTTCAATCGCTTGGATACGGACGAGCTACAAGGCTGATTGATGGATTGACTATTCCTTTGCGTATGCAGCTCTCGCAATCTTCTAGTCTTGCTAGTCGGCACTCATTGCTGCAGAAGAAGAACTCCTCAATACTGCTGCAAGCCGTAGCTCTTCAACATCGTGCTCTTGCGACTTCGAGTAGATGGTCTGAGGTGCAGCAGACTGGACCTGAGAAGCCTGTGACCCCATCGACACCTCCGACGACACCGTCATCGTCTACTACTACATCTGCATCAGACAAACCATCAGCCGGGACATCTAAGCTGTATACAGAGCGTCAGAGGACAGGTGGTGTACGTCATGCTTCACATCGGTCATCTGTATTATATTCAGCTAAATACGGTTCTTTACAAACAGCCCTTCAGCTGGAAAGCTGCAGCTGTATTCGTAGCTACAGGCACAGGTCTATACTTTTATTTCCAGAATGAAAAGAAGAAGATTCAAGAAAAGAAGAGTGAGTTGTTCAAATTGGTGTCTCTACTCTTTGTTTTCTGCTGCTGTCGGATCACGCTAAAAAATGTACATGTGATACCCCATTCCTTATTATTATCGTATATTCAGAACAAGAAACTGCAGCTCAAAAAGTTGGTAGACCGAAAATTGGCGGCCCTTTCAAATTGACTACTCAATATGGAAAAGAATTCACGGATAAAGATCTGTTGGGAAAGTTCAGTTTGGTATACGTAAGTTCCTACTCTGCTTTTCGGGGTTTTTTCTCTTTTTTTCTCCCTCTTTCCTCTTTCCTCTTACTGTGTCTGCGTGATGATACGCCCTCTCCGGATCCTTTTCTGATCTTGCTGATACTGTCTTCTGCAGTTCGGATTCACGAATTGCCCTGATATTTGCCCTGAAGAACTCGATAAGATGACTGTAGTAGTCGATAAGATCCGTAAGTCATGCACAATGTTATCTTCTCATTGACTGCACCATCAGGGGTTTAGTTCTGACGCCAAGTAATATGTCAAAACAGTCGCTTCACATGGCAAGGATTCAATCCTACCCGTCTTTATAACATGCGATCCAGCTCGTGATAGCGTACAAGCTATCAAAGCCTACTGTAGTGATTTCCATCCTACACTCGTCGGATTAACAGGCTCATACGACGACATCAAGAAAACTTGCAAAACTTATAGAGTCTATTTCTCTACTCCTCCTGATGCAAAAGCTACTGATGATTATTTAGTTGATCATTCAATCTTGTAGGTTTAAAGAGCTCATCCCTCATGTGCTCCGGCCCTTTTTGGTGGACTTGGCGCGCATGCTGACATTGACGATTACGTCCGATTGTGCGTTCGATACATTCAGCTTCTACCTCATGGACCCTCAAGGTGGCTTCATCGATGCTTTCGGAAGATCAGCTACTGTAGACGAAGTCACTGGTAAAGTAGATAACTACATGAAGGAATGGAAAGCAGGAAAGCGTTTCTCAGCGGACGAGGAATAGATCAAGCTTGAGTCCCCCCAAATCGTTACTATATCCATTTCTTAAACAAAGATGTTGTAGCTTTACGGACGAACAAAAGGAGCCTGTATCATTATACTAGCTTAAAGCAATAGCCAAAATCCCCCTTTCGCACATATAAAACATGAATCAACGTTACCGGTCGGCCTCAAACGAAAACACAAAGATTGCAGCACAGTTGATCAATGCATTCTGCTCATGGAAAAAGGTGTGTTACATCCATTGGTATCGGTGGGTCTTCGCCGTGTTTGTTGGCTCGCCTATAATGGTACGCTCAGAGATTTGCTAGACATGGTAAAGTTTATGCATTGCACATCGTGGTAAGCGGTGAAGAGCGCTGCGGAAAGAGTAGAAGAAACAACAGGGCAGACATAAAAACGGTCCGAAAACTAGTACAATGACGTTTTTGAAATTCGTAAAATTGAGTAGTACTTCCGGCAGGACCCAGCCCGCACTTCCAAATGATGAACAATCCCACTACGAACGACTAAAACGGAAAGGATTAAGCCTCAACAGGTTCGTACACTGCAAAATGAAGAAAGATTAGAAAGCAGAATGAAACTATGGCTACATGGGTGTTTTGTTGAAGGTTTTTCTTTTTTCGCGAGATTCGCATTGCTCAGATGCTGTGACTTGGATTGTTTTAGGTGATAGATATTTGAGGAGTCCGCTGAAATAGAAATTGAATGAACGTGACCAGACGTTTCTAAGATTCGTGAAACACTTTCTAAGCTTGCTCGACCGATCTTCTATGTCTTGTTGTTCTTCCAATCTTGTTTCGAATAGGCGCTGTTTCGTTGGTATTGTTGTTTGGTACCCCTAGGTGATTAGCAGTCCTTGCGGCGCTAGCGACTGCTGCTTTTCTACGACCAGCAACCCTTTGAGGCAGTCTTGAAGGCGAATTAGGTGGATGGACGCCAGTACTTGTGTTCGTCGTAGTGTATGTATGGCGTGCTGCATTCGGTAACACAGGTGGTGGAGTTGCTGTTCCATGACGGCCATTGGCAGCTGATGCATGTGCATGGAATTGAGTCGAAAGAGCTTCTTTTGACCTTGCGGCTCGTAGATTATACCTCTCCCCAGACGAAGAGGATGAAGAAGAGATATTTCCACCCCCTCCATTGCTTCCATCTTCATAGACCAATCCAAGTCCAGCACGTTTGTTCGAAGCCTTCCCTGTGGCAGTCACGCCTGCAGCAGCTGCGTTGATTGTACCCGATGCCGAACGTCCTCGGACGCGAGGTGCAGGATTACCAGGAAGCACAGAAGGAGCAGCATGATTTGTGTTCTCGTCATTGAACTCGATAGGAGCTACTTTATCAAGCTGTCTATTATCATGTATCGTAGTCAAGGGACGTTGTTGACCTCCTCTTGGTTTTGCAATTCTAGAAGCTGTGGTAGGTGTCTTGCTTCTGTTATGTACTGCATTGATGACTGCAGAGGTAGTAGTGGCGGACAAGGGTGCTTGGCCGCTGCTATCAATGGTATCACTGCCATTGATGTTCGTAGGCGTAGGGAGGAGATCATCGAGCTGATCCTTCGAAGGCTTAATATCTTCCGTAATCAGAATGAGGCTCTCATGTTTCGACTTGAAATGCGATTTAGGAGATCCATGCACCGTCGTCTGGGTATTGATATTGTCATCCATCAACATTTCCTCATCTCTTTCCGCCGCTGATGGCGTAGCCGAAACATCTCTCCCAACTCCAGTAGCACTGCGCGGCGGCGAATGATGTGATGTTCTACCAGCAGAGCCATGATGAGAGCCCGCTGCAGAAGCCACAGAAACACTTGCAGTCCTTTCGCGTTCTCGGTTCGCTTTGGCCATTCTCTTCTGAGCAGCCTGTGTCTCCATCTGATCAACGAATACATCGTCATGCAGTGCATCCACAGTTTCAGGTGCAGCTACTGCATGTCTCGTTTTAGCTCCTGGCGTCTTGCGAGGTTGTCCCGGTACGGTTGTAGGATGAGTCAAAAGGGGAGTGACAGCTCTTGGAGTCGCTAATCTTGAAGATGCATTAATGGTATTAGAAGTGGTAGGTGGTAATGATCCGTCTTTTGCAGATAGCAATTCTTCCTCCTTTTCATCATCGGTAGGAGGAGTAATAGGTCTCTCGACCTCTGATATCGACAAAAGAGCTGGGTTTTCGGCTTTATATCTGTCGATAGCTCCCCATTTGACCCAAGTCATTTGATTCTCATACATGTAATGTTGTTGAGGTCCGACGCATGTACCAGGTCTCATGAGGCGCATGAAACCGACAGCTTCTGTAGCAGTGAAGCCATATTTGTAGATCAGATAGGCGCCTATTAACGTTCCTGTTCGTCCTAAGCCAGCTTTGCAGTGCACCGCTACGACACCCCCATTGCGAATGACGCGCTCTGAGAGATCAATGAAGTCTCGGACCATTTCCATCGTTGGATTCGTTCCGTCATCAAAGTACACTGGTTCAGGAGAAGTGTCAGTCATGCACTCCGCTTTCCCCAAGTCGGATGAACTGAGAAGAATGAATGGACTTACTTTCTCTATGCTCCATCCCTCTTTCTATAAACCTTCTCTCATCATAGAGTTTCTTGTTAAGTCTAACCACCATCTTTACATTGTTAGTCTCAAAATAATCAAGTACGTTCCTAAATGCTTTATTGATCTTCTTGGCAGGTGCATTCTTGCCTTTTGAGGTGCTGCTTTGACTTGGCGATAGATGTCCAGGTGCACTTGAGGAAGAAGAAGAACTCGATCCTCCTTCATGGTCATAACCAGCTTCAACAGGACTTGCAAAAGCCAAAAAATTAGGAGTGATAAAGTTCCAATCCCCATTCTCAACTTTTTCATAGTATTCATATTCTGATAGGTTAAATTCGTCTAGCTTTAATAATCGGTGGTCTATCGCTTTTCGCGTGCCGAAGATTATATCTTGTAATGAGAGATGAAAATCTGCCCTTGCGTAGCCCGCATCTCGGAAGGGTTGCAGCTCTAATACAGCTACTGGATGCAAGGCATCGGCAGGCGACCAACGCAGGACGATCATCTGATGAATCACAACACAATTCAGCCTAAGGGAACGTTTCTTCCTCAAGAGTGAAATATGTCCACTTACAGCGTACAATGCCATCAGTAGAGCTGCATTCGCCTTCTTATCGGGTTCATCGGCAGAGAAGAGTATGATACGTTTCGTGCGGAGGGCGGGGTTCTGCGGGACAGACAAGCATGGAATTGAGGGTAAGCTTTTGTATCTTGAAGCGCGCTAACTCGCGCACTCCGCCCTCGTGGTGTCCATGAAACCGCTAATGCGTGTCTTGGAGACATGGTGCGTGCACCTCAACGACAGCGACAGGATAGCCAAACTCACCTCGAGAAGATCATGTAGGTGCAGACAGAATCGATACAGACACGCCACGTTGAGCTGCACGTGAATCACATCAATATTCAAAAAGTCAGCAACTACTGAAGTCATCATGCCGCCAAAATGGCAGAAACTAGACAGAAGAAGCCCATTTGCTCACCGGTCCAGTATCCCTAAAGAAGCTCAAATACGTCAAATCATTATCGACAGTAAGCCAGAAAGTTTCGGTATGTTTATGAGCTGTATTGAGTTCTTCAGCTGTAGGTATCGGTTTACTAAAGTATGTATAGCCTAGTCTTTCGCCGAATTCGCACACTGGTCCTGAAGGTCTTGTGTTTGAAGTTGTCGTAGTATGCTTTACAGATGCTTTCGCTGTTGATGGCGTGTTTCTACTACTAGTTGATGTAGATGTGGATGCTGCTGCAACTGCACCTAGACCGGATGTACCAGAAGTAGAGGCAATCGGCGAGCCTGACGTTGATGCTGAAGGGGCGCCGCTGTAGAGCAAGGCTGACGGATCGATGGTACTACCCGAGAGAAGTGCAATGCCAGTGCTCGCAGCTAAGTCGTTGTTATCATCGTCGATCTCGTCTGTCATGATACTGTCGCTATCGATGTCTTCAGAGTGGAGGTCGGCCACTGATAGATGTTGGTGGCTGCTCGTAGAAGGGGCGTGGAGGGTTGCTGCGCTTGTGGATGCCATTGCGAGCGACTAATAATTCACTGAGAAAGTGTCTTCTAGCCCTAACTATGTCTTGTATGTCTCCCGTACTGAGTGCGTACTCTCGACACCAGGGGCTTGCTTGCTTGTATATCCGGAAGCTGCTCTTTGTCCAGCTGGCTGACCTGCACCCGGGACGACGCAGGGTGAGACTGTGAGCTCTTGCACGCTCTCCTGCTAGTCTCTCAAACCAGTAATGCTCAGTGTCCTGTCATATGCGTGTATGTCATTTCAATGCGAGCAAAGCAGAGCGAGCGCAAGAAAGTGGCTGAAGTCTCTCTCCCCTATGCTGGCAGTGTAGACGATCAGCCAACATACACCGAACAGCAGTACCGCAAGAAGAAAGCATGGGAGAATGGGAAGCTTTCTTATTACACTCCTACAAGGTATACTCACACTCTTACAGCTACTTACTACTGTCAGGCTCAACGCCATGCCTTATCAGTTCAGCCTATGACTCAGTCACGCTCTTTCGCGCTTCGTGTTTGCAAGCAAGACCTGGCTTGCAGCGCGAGTATGGCAGAGGCGCCTGCCGGCAGCTCAACAAGTCCTCATGTCAGAGACACACACATCGTACAGAGTCTCGCGCATACACCATTCTCCTCAGCCTCAAGAGCTGGACCTGAAAGCATGTGCCCATATTGTATACGATGTGATGGCTGTCCAAGCTCCTCACCGCCACAAGAGTCTAGCTTTAGTCAGCTGAAAATTCCGCCACTATAACCTTACTAAGCAGTTTCGACGTGACTGTGCTATCACAGTATATAATACAGGTCCTTCTTACCATACCCCGGCCCTCATCGTCAGCAGTACTCGACGACAAGACTGCTCGATATTCGATCGATGCTTAACCTATTTATGATATGATTTCCGCCATGCTCACCGACACAGTGGTCGATATGCTCGTGGCACAAACGTACTACATCTAACGAAGTCCTGGGAGGCTCCCTTGGCTCAGTGTGCTTTGCACTTCTGGGTAAAGGGTACTCGCATAGCAGCTCTCTAGTCAAGCGGGTTTTAACCGGTCAGCGATGACTTGTCGAAGCCCAATTAGCTGGAGCCCACTGCGGGGAAACAACGGAAAGTTGGTCACACCCATGTCGACAGTGGTACCCATGCCAAGTCAAGGACTTCACTACTGCTACACCCATGGCCTATATACCTCCGGGCTTGGTTGATCACCTGCGGAGTAGTGGGGAATTGAGGAGCTCTTTCCAGATGGTAACGCAAATGGAAGGTGCCCCAAAGTTTTTCCTTTTTTTTTGGCTAAACGACGGGATGATATATCCAGATAGCAAGGGTTCGAGGCCATCTGAAAGCAGACAAGTAATTGGTAGCCACTCTTTTGCTTTTAGATTTGGCAGTCTCGCCCGAAGAAGGAAGGAAATGCTTGTCTTCGCCACCGTCCGTACGTACGTTCGGCTGTGAGCCGTGCGCAGGAACCCTAGGCGGTATTTCCCGGTTTGAGGACTGGGGGGCACCTAGACAGCTATACAAGGGACTTATTAGGTGCAACCATCTTTTGCTGACTTCAGCGAACGGCAGTGCACATGTTAACATTGGTAATCTATCGGATCGCCAGACCGATAGATGTACGAAGGTGAGGAATGAGGCGGGCTGAGATGACTACTGCCAAGGTCAGCGTATCTAGATTGTATGTCGGCAATGTAATGGCTGTCAAACTAAGCTGTGTCTAGAGTCGTCCGCATCGCATACGGGTGAAAGTGTCTCTTTTTCACTCGATGAGATTATAAACTGCATTTCTCTCAGCATTGAGAATTCTTAAATGTGCACTCGAGGCTAAAGTAAGATACAGTGCTTTTGTTTTGTGATTTTCTCCTGAGGAAATCACGAAGTAGCGTTGCACCAGCTCTTTCAACCTCACTCATGTCTACTCGAGAAGCGCATCCTTCCTTTTCCTTTTGCATTCAAGGTGGATAAATACCATTACAGCCGCTGGCGTTCGAGCAGAAGGTTGTGAGCTGCTGGCGAAGACTTGGAGACAGGAGATGTCAACAAGGGGAAGGAACAAAGAGAGAATGAAACCCGAGTCAACACGAAAAGGGTTGCGAGAAGGTTGGTATTGTGAATTGGAAGACCATGGCATGGGCTGAGACTTTATGATTACTGTAAAGTTGTCCTTTGAGATGAATCAAAAGAAGGCGGTGGTCCGACTAGCTTGCAGGGCAGGCTTGTGATCCAGGCGGTGTGTCGGACACAGATCCACCTCTGTCAGCGGCAGAAAGCGCTGGAGGAGCAGCAAACTGAGCTCCAAAAGGTAATCCATTCTTCCATGCTTTAATTTTGTTTCGTTGAGCTTCATTTTCGGCCTGTTTCGCCATTATGCTATCTTTGTGAACTTTTGGCTTGTTGGCTAGGGTATTGACTGCCTGGACTCGGGCTCTATGGGTTGTCAAGCAGAGATCAGCCGTCATTACAAGAGTATCACCCTCTAGGAATATTGGCACCAAAGTAAAGCTGACTTACTTCATTACTTCCAGCATCTTATTTAACAGCTCGGGTAATTGCTGTATGTAAACCTTGCCTTCATCGCACCATTCATCGAGTGTCTACGGAAAGAAAAGGATGAAGTCAGAAAAGTTCGGTCATAGATAAACAATGACACAGTACTGCTATACAATGATCCCCGTCAAGGGAAGAGAACACCTACTTGAAGATCATACTCATCTCGCTGAGCTTTCAGAGGCAGCATACAGTTACCACATTGACAGTCTGGTCTTTTCTCGAGAGGTTCTTGAAATAGGTGTTCCTGATTGACCAGCTCTTCTCCTATCATCTTGTCATCTTTTCCATCTTGATCCAAGTCGCCATCTCCTGCTTGTGCAGAATGCTCGTTTTGTGAAGGATCTGCTTCGGATGTAGGCAGCTGCAGCTCACCATTCAAATGTGCTTGATCGGCTTGAGCATCCTTCCGAGGCTCAAGGGCATTTTCTTCGATATCTTCATCAGGAAGTAATTCTTCATAATCCATCTCTACGCCTTCTCGTGCTCTCTCGCTTTCATGTTTCTGTCGTTTTACTGAGGCTCTAGCTTCCAATGCGCGCTGTTCTTCTTCGGTCCACTCGACAATAGGAGAGGAATGAGGATCCTCGTCATCTTTACCATGTGCGTGTTCAGATAGTTCGGCACTCTGACTCTTGAAAGGATCATGAAGCGCATTTGGTCGTTGTAGTCGCACGCTCGTTGACTCTTGGACTGCACGACCAGTTGCTGGAGACCTATAGTTTGATGGAATCTTTACCGCTTCATCATCAGCATCACTGCTGTCTGATCCTAGATCAGGCTGTGGTCGCCGAACAGTCTTGCGAGGAGGAGACCCCTCAGGGCTGCTTTGTCGTTCCTCCACAGGCCGATATCCAGATTTAAGACTTGGCGGCGAGAGCTCTGGAAACCGCATGGATTTGTCATCGACGTAGATGAACTTGTTGGCTGTAGAACGAGCAAGTGACTGTTTTGGACTTGTCGTAATGGCAACTTTGTTCTTAGAACTACCAACTGAAATTGGTCGACTCGTTATAATGAATGGGAAAGCTCGAGAAGCTGGTTGAGAAGGGCGGCGGGGATGGGGCAACGAATCCTTGAGCCTTTGGGCATTTTCCAAGGTACTGTCTTGTCCGACATTTGAACTGATACCCAGGTTGACCTTCTTCAGGGGTCTCTGCTTGTCGTCTGAATTCAATAGTTCGCGTGAGCGCCTCTTAGAGAATGCATCTGAAATGAGAACAGAACAATCATGAGTGTCAGAATGTTAAGACAGGCACGATAGCTCAAATGACTGAAAATGCAGGGCGAGAGCCTACCTTTAGCTCGGAAAATGTGGAAATGATTGAACGTACCAGGCTTTTGGGCATGCTGAAGCTGTTTCCCAGGACTAAGCGAGGTGTCCTTCTGGGTAATAGTACGGTCCAAAGACGTTCCCTCTTCAGCGAAGAATTGCGGATCCACGGTGCTGTCGTCGAAGCTTAGTTCAGGGAGGCCTTCATCTGGAAGCTGAGGTACAGAATTTTCATAGTCTTGGGGGCGAGCCTGGAGGGAGCTGACTCTTCGACTTTGAGGATGTCCACCAAGTACAGACTCGATCTGAGACTCCAGACTAGGCAAAGAAGCCGAGCTTCTCATTCCTTGGAGTGGACGTTGGGTTGTGGCGTTGCCTGCAGCTGGAGGGAAGGCAGAAGTAGCAGCTGTTTTACGAGGAGCAGCAGCAGCAGGAAGACTAGAGATGTTGTCGATAACGTCACTGCGCCGTTGAAAGCTGAAGTTCAATCCCGATGTGTTGAAAGTGGCTGCTGCAGTGCCACCACCTGCTCTACCGCCATGCAGCGACGCATTGGCCGCTTTACTTATGAAGCCATTTGACTTGAGCGAAGGTATACCTCCCAGGCTTTCGGTGGTTGCATTGTTGTAACCTTTAGCTGAATACAAATGCTGTTAGCCAAAGATATGGTCGATGCTTACGAGGTCGGGATGCCTTACTCGTACCAGGTTGCTCGGACGTCCCTCTTGATCCGATTGCGTTGTCGTCTGTTATGAGGCAGTCAGAAGGATGTGAGCAAGGTCAGATACCCAGATTTCAATGGCAGAGGCTGATAGGGCTGGCAGTACTTTGTTTGGGGGGTATTAGGTTGATAGCATTCTCCAGGAAGCCGCCCATGGTTGCTGTTGAGTGTCGTGCTTGTAGTCGCCACCGGGGTTGGTGAGAGAAGAGAAGGGAGGGAGAAATTGAGAGAGCGAGAAGAGTGGAAAGGCCAGTCACGATGCAGCCACAGTGTGGACTGCCTGATTGATGGAGAGATCGTACAATAACTCTTTTTATGATAAGAGCTAGTCTTCTGCCTTACCCCTAGCTTTCATGCTGCATAATATCACATCGATGTATCATTTATGCTTGATGTCATTTGGGCACGTGACGAGAAATGAGACGCGTCGCAGTCGACTGAGGAAATCCGCCTTTCAGACATGCTACATATTACAAATTCAGAGCATAGCTGATGTTATAGTATTGATGTATATAAGAAGATTGTCGTTATACATGTACCGTAGAAGTATTAGTCATAGCTTCACCTATCCAAGCCGCCCATCGCGAGGTATTTGATGATCTATGGTAGCGATGAAAGGAAGAAAGCGAAACTTAAGCATATTCTATGTCTTCCACTTGCCGCCTTGATTTTTAGTGCTTACTTGGTAGTCTCCAAGTCCGTACTTCGAACCTTCACGTCCAAATCCACTTTCCTTGACCTAACATACAGAAAAGAATCAGTATTCATGTTGACTGAAAGTGTCCAAAGGGTTCTATACTCACGCCTCCGAATGGAATTGAGGCTTGGGAGATTAGTCCAGTACTATGAGTTAGAGGGAGATAGGGTCAGGTAATGTGTTAGGAAAGCGACGATAATATGACAAAACTTACTTGATTCCTACCATTCCGACTTCCAAAGCCTCTGCTACTCTCCAAATCCTGCCAATATCCCGCGAGAAGAAATAGCCGGCCAGTCCTACATCGGTGTCATTGGCTTGATCAATGACTTCCGATTCACTATCGAAGCGATACAGAGCAGCAACGGGACCTTTTGGTACACAGAGAGAAGTCAGCGAACAAACCACGTTGGCGATTAAAGCAAGCAATGATGACAGCTTACCGAATGTTTCATCCTCGTTGATAGCACAATGTTGTACATCCGTCAACACAGTGGGAGCATAAAAGTTCTCTCCCAGATCAGTGAGTTTCTTGCCTCCAACGAGCACTTTAGCTCCCTTCTCAACTGCATCTTTCACATGCGCATCTGTCTTATCGACTGCTTTGGAATGAATGAGTGGACCATGTGTCGTTTCAGAATCGAAGGGGTTGCCAACTTTGAATGCTTCGACTTTCTCAGCTAGTCTGGATGCGAACTCGTCGTAGATTGAGGAGTGGACGTAGATACTGAAGAGTAAAAGCGTACTGTCAGCCTCAACTAGACAATGGTCTTTTGGAGACCTTCTGCTCACCGGTTTGCACAGACACATGTTTGACCTGATTGTCTGAACTTGCAAGCAATAACACCAGCAATCGCAGCTTCGATGTCCGCGTCTTCAAAGACTGTCAGAAAGAATGGAAGCGAAATGTCAGCTACTACTCGACAGTGAAGTATGCTGTGCTAAAGCGGTTGGGCGCTTTATCTAAAGCTTACCAATGAAAGGAGCATTTCCACCCAATTCAAAGCTCAATTTCTTAAGTGTACTAGCCGATTGCGACATTAGGATTTTACCAACAGGAGTAGACCCTGTAAAAGTTAATTTCTTCAATTTCTTATTTTCGCACATTTCTTTGCCGACATCTTTTGTGTTTTTATCGGTTGTGATGACGTTGACTACTCCTTTGGGAATTCCTGCTTGTTCGCATAGCTCAACCATTGCTAGCATGCTATATGGCGTTTCGGATGGCGCTTTCATGACGACTGTACAGCCTGCTCCTAGTGCAGCTGCGAGCTTGCGGCCTGCCATAGCGGACTGGAAGCAGAAAAGGAGGTAGAAGATGGGTCAGTGATTGTCAAAATGCCTCCAGGAAGAGAAGGTGGTACACACTGGGAAGTTCCAAGGACTGAGGACAGGGATACGTGGTTAGTACGCGACTCGTTGACTGAAATAGTCGGGTCTTCATCAACTACTCACGTGATAATGCCGCAAGGACCGATAGGCTGCTTGATAACCAAGCTTCTGATATTCTTCATCGGGTGAGGTATGATATCACCGGTTTCCTTGATGGCTTCACCAGCAAACCACTCAATAAAGCTCGAAGAATAGGTAATTTCTCCTTTTGAATCAGCAAGAGGTTTTCCGTTTTCAAGTGTGCATATCTGAGCTAGGTCCTCGCTGTTCTCCTTCATGAGATTGAAGAGCTTCATCATTATATCATATCGTTCTTTACCCGTCGTTGTACCCCATGTCTTGAATGCTGTCGCTGCTGCATCTATGGCTCGACGAGTCTCGTTAACTCCATATTCGGGACATGATCCTATCTCATTGCCGGTCGATGGGTCTTAACGCATACAGGCGATGAGCTTTATGTCTCAATTGAAGCGAAGCAAAGCTGGGCTCACCATAAACCTTGAAGGTCTCACTGCCGCTCTCCCACTTGCCATCGATGTAGCATTGTTCCTTCCACAGAGCCGGGTTTGAAAGCTATTCGAGTTAGCATGATCGGCCAGCCAGGAATGGTGTATCGATGCAGTTTACAATAGAGAGGAAAAGCGAGACAGCCGGGCACAGTGAGCAAGAGATGAGAGGGTAATGTAAACAGTGGTAAGCTTTGGTGAGTTGTCCCGCTCATCTTTGAAGCGCTGAATGCTGTACCCACCTTCAAAGTGGAAGCCATCCTTGCGAATGACGCAGTCCTTGAAGACGATGTGCGCAGAGAGGATAGGCTCGAAGTAGAGGAAGAGGAAAGCTTCCTCAAGAATGCTGCCATTCGCGTGTTGGTGAATAGACAGAAGGAGAAGAAAGAAAGAAGGGATGTATTGAGATTGGAGAAGGGGGGCAGATCAGTCAGTTGTTCTCCACCCCAATTGCCTTGTCTTCAGTTTGCCGAATCCGCCGCTGATCTTTATCAGAATGATCGTATCGGCATTGCATGCGTCTTTGCTTCCTGACATTCAGATATGCTATTCTGGACACTCACTCCTGTTGGGCTGTCCTGGCTCTTGACATCCCCATGTCCTTGTTGAGGAATCATCGCATATGACCACCAAGTCAAGACAGTATCACCGGCAAGCAGGTCCAGCAGGCCCACTGAATGGACACTCTACTAGGAGAAAAGACGGGAAAGGTGGTCTTGATTTCAAGTAGACAACGACACTAATCCTTGACAGGTACACGAATCGCCATGCATGCCGAGAGTGCGGTCTACCTCATATTCTGTCAGCACAAGTCAGGTACATCGCACAATCTTGGATTGTCGAGACCACCGGCAGATAGGTTATTATCGTCATGCAGCACAGTGGAGTTCTGCATGTCATCATTCGCTTCTACTTCTGCAAGACCTTCTATCTCTTGTGACGCTTGGACGTCGTCTCTGTGCTCCTCCAGCAAATGACCAAAAGTGTCATTCAAGCTGCTTTTACTCCTTGGAAACCAAAGAAGAGCTCCATTCAGCTAGCCTTCGCGCCCACAAATCCATCACAACGCTCACCTCACTGCTGAACTGACGTCTCGTACTTGGATAGTTGCAGATGAACGGCCGTTTGCCTCATCACCTGCTGCCGTTACCAGCTCCCGAACAACGCCCGTCAAGCATGCATCGAGCGCTCCTGCACATGTTATGAGTGCATCTCAGCGAGACCAAAGCGCATCAGAGCTGCTCTGACTCATTCATGTTCAGTGACCTACGAGCTGCTCGTGCATCCATTCGGGCTCTGGGGCGTGGCAACCCACTTTGACTGTATCGATGAGGTCGGCGCATTCTGTTATTGGCAGACTGAAACCTTATAGTGGATATCGTCAGGAGTTGAACATCAACAGGTGAATGGGGGAGCGTGCTTACGAGTCAGGAGATTGACCAGATTGCCGGCCGGCGCAGAATTCAAGACTGCACCGCCGCGCAAATAGGCTGTATCAAAGGCAACTTAAAGTACGTAAATGGCACGCTCGAAGAGGTCCCATGCCAGCGACGCAGACACGTCTTCCTTACTGCGTACTGGCATGTTAGGCGCATATAAGCCTTTGCTATTTATCTCAATTTGACGCAGTGTGTTGCTTTGTGACAGCGGTACCGCGACTTTGATTTCAAAGACAGTGCTCTTAGACGATAAAGCCTATTTTCATTAAGCAGACCCTTAATTCATCTACAAACCCACATAGGCTTTGCCCAGGTCATTCAATTCATACTCTGTTTTCCGATCCCTCCTTTAGCTTCGTGGTTGAGTGCACCCAAAAGTACTAGAATTGCCATGGTCTTCATTAGCAATTGCGCCAAGTAAGGATGGGGAACTAGAACCAAGGACGCGTCCTTTGGTATACAAGAAACTTACAGCGTACCCTGCCACATTGGCATTGGACTCCAAGAAACCGACGGCGTTTCTGATAAAAGCCTGTTTCTCCGCCATGGGAGCCGATGAGTCCTCGTATATCGCAAACTCAGTAACCCAGATTGGTCTCTGAAACTGAGCATAACAGCTATTGACGAATTTAATGAAGGCGTCAAGTTCATGTGCTCCTCCGTACCAGTGGATGTTGATGCCGTCGACTCGGCACTCAAGCGCTGGACAAAGCCTGAAAAATTCAGCTAGCCACGCTTTGCCTTTCCCCTCGACATCACTTGTTATGGCTGGTGAGACGAGTGCTATGTCTGGGAATTCTGTCTTTAATGGTTCTATGTATTGCTTCCACGCTTGTGCAGCCTCTCTGTGAAGCGTGAACGGAGTCAGAATCTGGTTTTGACGATGGATATTTGTCAACTCATCAAATAACTTACACGGCTGTCATACAAGCCTGTCCATGTCCGCACATGTCCTCCTGAGGCTCATTGAACTGTAAGCAGTCTATTCAGTCTCAACCTTTGGTAGATCGAAGAAAGACTGACTCACGCCAAACAGTACTTTGTTTCCTCTTTGAACAGAGGCGCGAGCATAACTTGCCCAACTCGCTGTATCTTTGTCTTTGATATTCCACCTGTGACGAGGATGTCAGAAACGTCAGAGCTGACCAGTCACTCATGCGATGTGCATGACAAAGTCCACGCAAGGAGAGTTGAATCAAACAACCCACAGTTGTGGAATGTACTGCATATTCACCGGCAGTCTAGTAACATCGAGATCAAAGTTCCAGTTGTACACCCAGCTGATTTTATCTGTATAGGGTATGAGTTTTTCGAGTTGACCGATACCCATACCCTTTTTCCCGCCAGTGGGAGTACCGACCGCTCGCCGAGTAAAATGTGAAACATTGGTACGCCGTGTATCTGCTTGTCCCACCCGAATCCTCATGTCGGCTCCCGCCAGTGAGCTCCAGAAAGGCGCTGCCAGACAGATGACCAGTAGTAAGTGGAACATTGATGTCGTGGTCAGTAGCTAGAGCAGATTTATCGAAAGAAAGTGGTATGTCGCGATGACCGGGTGACGTTGAATTATGATAGTATTTTGGCTTGTAAGAGAAAGCGAGATCCACTGGAAGAGTCACCCTCTGGGAGATTATGTCTTGGATACCAATGTGGGAGACACCGCCTCGCATTTCCCACGCGCATTGCAAGCGATACCGGGTGTTCACCGAGCCTTGGTACCGTAAAGGCGAGTATGGTGGTTGCGTCAGATGCTGAACTAACCTCGAAGACCCGCCCGCAGAGAGAGGGAGATTAACTCAGTTGATCAATTATGATTGGTGTTTTAGTTGTCTCGTTTCCTCGCTCGGTGTCGTCGTGGGCTGATTTAGGCTCGATTCCACAATAGCAGAGGACTTCAGCTCCCCGTCCCACCGTAGGCACCAGCGGCACTGATGAACATGAACACAGACGCGCGGTTCATGCTTCTCCTTGTAAGGTCCAGCTGGGCAGCCTTCACTAGGCTGATAAGGCATGTTGCAAACCTGTTGCAAGACGAATGAGATGCTGCCGGCCGGACGTGATCGAAGATCGCTCCAACCGGATATCAAGATGTGTTGTATGAGTACTTTAGGTGTCTTTTCAGCTCAAATACCACCACTAAAAACAACTGCTATCATGTCGTCCGGAGCCGTCACCCCGTCTAAGCCCATCAAGCTGTGCGTTTCTCTCGAGTACCGGCAAGAGGCAACCATCCGGCTATGACGATGCTGACTGATGCTTTTGGCAAATCCTCTTATCGCACGCTTATGCCCTGATACAAAGCTACAGTAGGTGAAAGCTTGTAGTTAATGTGCTGTCTCACCAATCACCTTACTCAATGCTTCCATACTTGCAGCCGCTGGTATGCTCTTCTCCACATACACGTGCGATCGGTCCGGAGCTGGCCATCGGCACGCACATAGAGCGGCTATTTGATGCACAAGAGCCGTTATCTGATCAACATTGTGGTTCACAGGTACTCCCAATGGCCAGATGGTCTCTATCCTGCTCGAAGAGCTAAAAGCGGTCTATCCGAAGTTCGAGTATGAAGTCATACCTATCGATTTCAGCAAGAATGAACAGAAGGAAGAGTCAGTACTCGCTTTCATCAACATACTCATGCAAAAGATTCTGACCTCGCTCATGTGCCTCTCAGGTGGTTCTTGAAGATCAATCCTAAGTATGTACACGTTCGCCACTATATCGAAACTCTGCTTAATCCTGACATAACACGCTCATGAACACCCGACACCTTTGCAGTGGACGCATTCCAGCTATTGTAGATCCAAACAGGAACGACTTCCCAGTCTTCGAGACAGCTGCCATTCTTCAGTACCTGGTCATTCACTATGATCCCGAAGGCCACTTCCACTTTAGAAGCCAGTGAGTGTCGTGAGACTAGTCGACTAAGGTCAGAGTCTTAACCATCAGTTTTCAGGCCTGACAAGGAAAGCGAGGTCATGCAGTGGATGTTCTTCGTGAGCAATCCCACATACTACCGATTGTATACCCTCAGAGCTGATTTATCGGCATCGTTTCAGGCACATGGCGGTATCGGCCCGATGCAAGGACAGGCGAACCACTTCTACAGGTATGCGCCCGAGAAGATCCCCTATGGTATCGACCGTTACATCAACGAGACAAAGCGGTTGTATGGGGTTCTTGACCGACGTCTACAAGGCCGAGACTTCCTTGTCGGCGATGGCAAGGGAAAGTATTCCGTTGCGTGAGTGCCGTTGAACCTGAGATGGAACCGGCTCGCAAGCTGACTCGTTCCTCTTGCCGTTCGCAGGGACATCAAGGCCTTCCCATGGGTATGTCTTGATTTACACTTGATCACTGGACTCGCTGACAGTGCATATTCAGGTCTTGCTATCGCCGTGGGCTGGAGTCTTCGCGAAGGACAAACCCAAAGCCGTTCAAGCATGGCAAGACCGAATCTTTGCTCGACCTGCTGTACAGAAGGGACTAGTAAGTCTAGCGCGAATCGCGAGAGGTGCACAATGCCAACAGCTCCACGTTCGTTCTCTACAGCACGTACCCTCGTACAACAAGATGATCGATATGTGCAACGATCCCGACTTCGAGAGCAAGTATGCTGCCGAAGCTGAAAAGCACGCAAAGTCGTCCTCTGCCTGGATCCAGAAGGGAATGCAAGAGGATGCAAAGCAGCGCGAAAGCAAGGTTTAAAAGCGGTTCTCCCGTGTCGAAGCATGTTCACCATTGTAGCTCGAGAAAGGAGAGAATGTAGCATGAATTGCATGAACACTGCAGCCTCCACAAGCAGACTGCGCTCGGCAGGAGAAAGATTAATTTGCCCAGATGTTGCTAGCTAACACAAACTGCTTCTTCCCGTTCAGAAGGACCGTCATGGGCGAGCTAGAGCATCTAAGCCGCCCAACTTAGCAAGCTTGATGACAAGCCGCTTGTTCTCCTCCATCAGCTCTTTGATCCTCTGGTCCGACCGCCGCAAGTCAGCACCTGTTGACTCTCGCAACGAGGCAAGCGAGTACTCCAAAGTCTCGCGACGGATGGTCTCCGCTTCAAGCTGCTCCAACAACCTTTTCACAATATCCGATTCGTTCGCTGGACCCCTCTCATCAATCGATGGCGGTCCTGAAGTGGATCCAGAGGACGGGAATGGGGAGTGAGGCAGCAGCGACTTGACAGGAGGAAAGTAGGAGTCTCCATATGGGTCGAAAGGATCATTGATCCGGGCACTCTCGGCCGCTGCCAATTCGGAGCTCAAGCGCGAGCCTTGTGAGAAGTGTGCGCTCAAAGGTGTGGGAACTGGGTCTTCCGTATCGGCGAAAGTCATCACAATAGCTGGGGTCGGCGGCTCGCTTTGTGCGCCTGCCTCTCTACTTTTAACTGGTGTCGAGTTTGCCTCTTTCTTCGATGCGAACATACTCTCTTCGAGATGCTTACGCGACATGATTCTCGACATGACGGATGACGAGACCGAGGAGGTGGTTTCGTTCATTGATACCACAGGTTCAAGGTGGTTACTCTTCTTCCACACGGAGATCTTCTCGGGAGCTGATTTTCTTGGTGTCGCATCGAAGTCTTGTCCATACTCTTGCGAAGCCTGCGGGTTCGCAAAGTTACGTCCCTCTGCAGGCGCACCCTCGGACTGTGCAAAGATCTTGCGATTGTTGTCATAGTCTGAGAGCGTTGTCACGCTCGACTGTCGTCCCAAAGAACCTAGAGACGCTCTCGGGTCGAAGGCGATGTCAATGTCAGGAAGGTCTAGGGGCAAGTGCGTGGTATCTGCAGTGGTTGGACGGAAGTCATTCTTCGGCGCGGCTTTTCTGGTTTGTGAGCATAAGGGAGGACCTGTCGACAATCGTCGAGGCTTGGTTTGACCAAGTGCAGAGATATTGAGGTGCTTGGAAGCTGAAGGATCGTCAAAACCACTGTCGTCTTGCACTTTCAAGTTTGAGTCAACAGATTTATCCAAGAATTGATTATTCTTGAAGGACAGCTGAGAGTCTTGCGTAGCCGCTGATGGAAGGCTACTTTCAATATCTGACCCATGTTCGGAGTGGTGATCTTCGCTAGCTGAAACAGTGCTAAGCCGCCTGAGTCTGCCATCGAGTTTGAGCGGTGCTGGCTTATGTTTACCTGTACCCAGAAAGGTGCTCATGCCTGTGTCAGGCCTATCTGTGACTGCGGTATCCGGCCTCGAAGAAACCCCAGTATTTGGTCGATTACCGGTCTGTGGTCGACCAAAAGTACCAGCCGTATTCGGTCGAAGCTCTTTTGCTACCTTGACACTCAGCCCAGCGGACCGTTTAGGGGGAGTTGCGGTTTTACCAGTTGCTTCGTCTTCATCATCAGAGTCGAGTCCAAAGGACCACGAAGCCGATTCTGTAGGAATGGCCATACTGCCGAGGTCAAGGTCGAGAACTTGATCCAAGTATGTCTTGTTGGCCTTCTTGCTAATGGTAGACATTGCATACGTGGAAGGTGCAGGTGACCGACTTCTTTCGTGTTGGGATGTAACGGTCAACTTCCCAGGCCTGAGCGAGGGACCCGGCAGAACCGATGGCATCTTGAAGCTCATAGGTGACTTAGGAACAATAGGCGAGTTTGGCGCGCTGAGTATGGACGATGAGGCTCTTGATGGACCAGCCAGTGAAAGGCGCGACGGAATTGGAGACGCATCGCCTACAGCAGCTCTGCTTGGAGCTCGAGAGTGAGCGGTGGGAGGAAAAGTTGGAGATGAAGGGTATGATTGCTTCTTAGCGAACGAGAACAGATCAGGCGATGACTTGGATTTGCTGAGCCTCAATAGCCCAGGTAAGCTAGACGGAGAGCTGCCCGGTTGACCTCTTGTGGAAAAGGAGGGAAGACCAGGTGACATTTGCATTGGAGTATAGGTGATTGGCAAATTGCTGACTTGCTCATTCGATGTTGAGTAAGCCTCAGCTTGAGAAGCGTCAAATAGCATAGCTATAGAGGGTGAATGCGGTGGCATGGAGAGGATGGTCGATGCTCGCGCGCGAGAGGAAGCATAAGGGTGATCCAATCCATTTTCAGGGACGTGTAGAGTACCAAAAGACGATGAGCGGCTAGAGACCCTGACTCGTCTAGAAGTGGAGAAAGTGCTCTTCATCGTGCCCCGGCGTTTCCGTCGTGTCTCTTGCTTGGTTTCAGGGCTGCCCGCAGGTGACGAAGCTTGGCCATCCTTAGGCTTGAAGAGATTGGCCAAAGCAGAGAAAGAACGCCTCGTCTTTGGTTTCTTCGTCGCTGTATACGTAGAAAGCGATGTCTGGGCACCTTCGCGTGCATGCTGATGATTTGCCTGAGGAGAAGCAGAGAAAGGAGTCCAAGTAGGAGGAAATTGAGGAATGGGTGGTCGGTCTTCAGGATTGGTTCGCCCATTTGTTAGGTCATTGAAGGGAGAAGTCGTGCGTCGAATCAGTGGAGCAGGCGTAGCTGATCTCGATGGTCCAGGTGAGAAGTGAGCATTGTCCATCGTGACTGTTTGCATGGTGGATGTGCGATGCAAAGCGAGTTTACTTTTCTTGCGTCCGAAAAGCTTGCTCATGAAAGGACGTTTGATAGATGGAGGAGCTTCAAGAGGGTCTTGTTGTGCCATCACTGTCGGTGCAGGAGATGACACCCGCGTTTGCCACTGATAGGCATCTTTTGAAATGGTTCCCGAAGGGAGATTGGCAGAAGTGGAAGCCATGATGAGAATCGCAATGAAAACTCAACCTTGAATTTTTCGCCTGATGAACATAGGACTCTAATGGCTTTGCAATGTTCCTATGCCACCCGCCAAGGGGTTGCCACTACTTGAGAAAGTTAAGACTGCCTGGAACAGGAACAAAGAAAGTCCATCAGCAAAACAAAGAAGGCACTTCAGCGAAAAGACGTTGTTGAATGATCTTTGCTTACCTTAGACCGGTGCTTTTGTTGTTACAAGAGTGGTAGGAGGTGTCTCGCAAGTGATGTATGGATGGATGGAGGCTTCGCAGGTCCAGCACGCGCAAAGTGGAGATGCGATGAAGCTACAAGAGGATGCGAGGGAGTGACTTGGACGGATGGGAGGAAAGAAGCTGAAAATGTTATACGAGAGGGCAAGGCAGTGAAGGAATGAGTGCGAAAACGAAGAGAGGTGTGACAAGTGCCATCATCGATGTACAACCCTCGATCACTCGGCGTAATGGGACTCAATACTGGAGTGAAGCGTTGCCTGGGAAGGCTGATGATAAAGAAGCAGCATGAATCCATAGCTTGCCGCATCTTTTCCCTGCGAAGCCTTCGTCTTGCCTTCATTGCAATGTATCGTGCAGATGTGGATAGATGGGTGGCGATATAGGAATATAAGCGGATGAGGGACAGATGAGACACCGGGTTTGAGCTGACGTCGAGTTGCATTGCATGTGTGAAATGTGCGATGCATACAAACTCTCTCGTCCGCCTGTTCTTCCTTTCCTCCACCCATCTCTCGGGAAACAGACGTGGACTTACCTTTCTAGCAGCCAGGGATCACCCAGCAGAAACAGAACGGGAAGAAAGCTGACTCACACATCGATGAAGGAAGATGCCATTCAATGTTGTCCCGATACCTGGAGAGCACAGAAGGAGGATTGAAGTCTGGAAAAGCCTTGGTGTAGGAATTGAAAGTTCGTGTTCAGCTTCCTCTGCTCTTCGGGTGTTCAAAACGCTTATGAGCCCAGAGATGGTGACTGACGCCTTCCAAAATAGAGCCTTCACGTTCATCAAGAGGGGCATTCAAGTACATTTGCATTTCAGGTGGTTCTTTTTGTCAGGGTTCATCTTGTCAAGTCTCGCGATCGTTACCTGGTGTCTTTGCTGTGTCGAAGTTAGATGTGCATATACTTCTCGCAGAGTCGGCTGATACCTTGATACGTTCGAGTACCTGGAGGCCACGGAGACCGCGTGCAACATGAAAGGTTTCGTGTCGTCGTATTCGTTTCGCGCTCGCGCATCCAATCAGATTCGTCATAAGGTGCATGTCGTCGCGTCGTCGATATCTTTTCCATTACCAAGCGATAAAGCCATACTTGCCAACAACGATGCTTCACGGCGGCATACCCAGAAGCCAGCCTTGGATTCGAAGAGATAAAGTGAAAGTTAATGTTTTGCGCACGAAGCAATTGTTTCTGAATGAATGATCGTCATTGAGGCAGTTTTCACAATTTTCTTTTATTAACTGATTGAATTTTGCAATACTTGGGAGCAAATACTTGGAATGAGTTTGATTGTTTTGACTGTTTTGTCTTGTATAGCAGAAATAGCATTGAAAAAAAGCAACAGGAAATAGTTTTTGGTAGGCCTTTTGGGTAAAAGACGTATACATATAGACTTGCTTCTTTCTCTTCAACCTTCTTCACCCAGTTCTTCTAATTGCCCTCCATTTCGGGTTTCTTTTCTTTTCTTTTTCAATTCGTAGACATAGAAGGAAGTACATTGGCATATTTTTTCAAGACAGGCAGAAATAGATATCACTTGACCATCCACCCCCCGAGTGTCGTAGAGTCAGGGACATGGGTGCTTCACTTCGCGAAGAACTGCAACACTCCGACACCTTATTGAGCGAGAGTAATGGAAAAGGGTTTAATAGTATCGAGACCTGATTTGAATCCAAGAGAGTAGAGCCTTATGTCAGTACTAATGACTCTTGAAACGGTTTCCAAGTCTTCATTTGTAGAGTAGTAGAGTAGTAGAGAAGCGGAGGGAAGAAAGGCTGGAGTGTTCATTTGAAGTGTAGACGTGGAAGAAGGGGTAGGAGTGGAAAAGAGAAGAGGGGGGAGAAACTACTTCACCTGTCATCTCTTCTTCTATCATCACCTCTTGAAGCGTATCGATCTTCATAAGCGGCAGGAGCGGCCATAGGAGCCGCTTGGGTAGAAGCATACCTATCATCACGTCTAACAGGTGGTTCACGATCTCTATCGTCATAGTCTCTACCACCACCTCTCGAGGAGTAACCACCACCGCGTCTATCATCGTAATCTCTATCTCTACCACCTCTATAACCACCTCTGTCACGATCGTCATATCCTCCACGTCGGTCATCATAGCCTCCTCTAGGGGGAGGTCCACCTCGTCTGTCGTCGTATCTATCACCACCACCATATCCGCCTCCTCCGCGTCTATCGCCTCCGCGATGATCATCATAGCGGCGTGGTGGGGGTCCCCGTGGATCACGATCCGTCTTGAATCCCATGTATTCACCAGGTGTAGAAGCGTGTGGCTTGGTAGTGAGTGAATAAGCGACTCGGATGTTTCGGCCGTGTAGTTCCTATATATATACATTATCATCGGAAAGAAGCGAGGATGAAACCAACATGTGACAAGGTTCGGATGCGTCAGCTTATGGAGTCCTTCGGCAAAGGGTAGATTTGAGTGATCTCTCTTTGTGCACACTTACAATTCCATTCAGCTTCTCAATGCATCGCTCGGCTTCATCTTCATCTCTCATGGTGACGAATCCGAAACCACGGGATCGTTCGGACTGAATAACAAACGAGAGACACAATGGTGATGATCAGTATGGCTCTGTTCACTTGATGAGCTTCCTTGTGTCTGTGTGTATTTCTATTCTCCTGCTTGTTAAGGCAAAGTGATTAGACGGGAATGGCCCCAATTCTTCCTTTCTCACGAGGGGAGAAAGGAAGGATTGGTGCCATGCCTGTCTAATCAACTTGCCGTTTCTCCCGACGACCAGGAAGCAGCACGGTGACGTTTTCACAGCAGCAGAAGACAGGAAACACTCCACTTCTATGAAGTAGACTAGATGGATATGAGAACTCACCCTCTGGTCATAGACGATAACGGCCTTCTCGACATGTCCGTATCTGTTGAACTCATCTTCGAGATCGATGTCTCTTGTTCTGATGGAAAGACCGAAGCATCCGAGGACGTTTGATCTCTGAGCTTCGCGCTGTAATACGCAACAAGGAACAATGGACAATGATGAATAATACTAAATCAGCATCTTGTCTCTACCTACAATCTTACCAGATTGACGGAAGATGGTGTAATTACTCACATCCCTTCCAGGCGGTGGAGGTGGAGGACGTCTAACAGGACTTCGCTCCCTTGTGCGTTCTCTCTCTCCTTGTCTATCGTCTCTATCATCAGATCTGCCATAAGCAGGGCTGCGTTCCCTGTCCATCATAGAGTCCTCCCCACGGCGTGTATCGACTGGACTTCTCTCTGCTTCCTCCTGAATGCTCTTGCCATTCTCGTTGCCATTCTCGTGGGACTCGGCAGGAGGAGGTGATGCTGCTGCACTGTCGTATTCTTGGTCTGCCATGATTGTGTATATTATCTGTTATCTACTTGCTTTATGTGATATTGATGATGCAAGATGAAATGGAGTAGAAGGTTTAAAGTGCACACTGAGTGATTGCGTGCCAGGCAGACAGACAGGGACAGCACAGGAGAGAGCGAGAGCGAGATCGAGGACAGCGCCACCCGCCTATGCAAGGATTGCCTCTTCTCAACGTTGAGTCCCCAGCACTACAAGTAAGTAAGCTCACCCTAAAGTGAGAATTCCTTCCAACTTTTTGAGCCTTCCTTCAAGTCACTCAATTCTCTTCAATTTCTCCCCAGTTATTTCCCGGGATGTTCTCTTTCGCAAAAAAGTCAAAAAAGCCCACTGAGGGATTTGCCACCAATTTCTTACAAGGCCAGCACAGAGAGAGAGCGAGGACAGGCAGGCAAGAGAAAGAGGCAAGGCGAGAAAAGCAATCGAACTTCACCCAGCGCACCGCGAAAGAACAGCGCCAGCCATTATCCTGCCTGGCTTCAAGTATCATAGCGCTTGAATACCCTCGAACACATCGACAGCAAGACCTCAAGATGGGTATCGATATTCAGCATCACCATGTCAAGAAGGGCAACAGGTCGGAGCCAAAGTCGAATGACCCGTACCTCCTCCTCCTCGTCAAGGTTCGTGAGAGTGGTTTTTAGAGCAGGGAGTTCACTGATGTCGCGGTTGGAGGTGGATGATGGACAATCCAACAACAAGGCGACAGAGATGGACTCCCGTGTGCTATTATGTATATAGGAGAATACTCTTACTGACACACACACACACATGCTCGCTTCGCTCGCATGTCTATAGCTCTACCGCTTCCTAGCCCGACGAACAGACAGCAGATTCAACAAGGTCATCCTCCGCAGACTATACATGAGCAAGACCAACCGACCTCCTATCAGTGTCTCACGCATCGCACGAGAGGTAGCTCACCGCAATGCCGACCCTACCAAGAACACCGTCGTCGTCGTCGGTTCAGTCCTAGATGACAAGCGTCTCATCAACTTGGATGCAAAACTCTCTGTTGCTGCTTTGAGATTCACCCAGACTGCAAAAGCTAGAATTGAAGCTGCTGGTGGTGAATGCATCACCCTTGATCAACTCGCTCTACGTGCTCCCAAGGGATCAAACACTATCCTCCTACGTGGACCCAAGAAGGCTCGTGAGGTTTACAAGCACTTCGGACTTGGTCCTCACACCGTGAGTTTTACTCTCTTCATATTCAAGCGAGCGAAGCGAAGCGAGTGAGCGGGAGAGCATGGCAAATGTTACGGAACACGAGGAGAAAACCAAAGCATTTGCTACAACGTAGTAGTGCTCTGCTGTTCAATCCCTCTTGTTCTGTCTCATTTTCTTGCTACACCCGCTCGTCATCAAGTTCAGCTCCTATCGTTTCCTGTACTCCTTCTCTCAAACACCCTTACTGACCATTATACCCTATTGTCTTTTTACTCCCAACAGAACAAGAAGCCTTACGTTCAATCAAAGGGCAGAAAGTTCGAAAAGGCTCGTGGTCGCAGAAAGTCACGCGGCTTCAAGGCCAACTAAAATGCAACGTTTCACACCTTGCATTGCTTTCTGCTGTCTATTCCCTTCTATACCTCCAAATATCTCTTCATTTCTGCCACTGGTGACGAAATACATAGCTGGTACTCGCCTACTTCGGGGCGTGACCTAAAGGATTTCAATGAGAAAGTGAATCAGATTAGATCTTGTTGGAGGGAAGGATGGGAAATATACAGCAGAAAGTCCACAAAACTAGGCATTTAGTTTTTTTTCCACTGGGGTAGTTTGATAAAGATAATCGATCTATGTATGCTACAGATTGACTTCTTTTTTGATTTCTGCCAAAATGCCGCAAAACACACCACCAACCCCCAACTACACTACATCTCTTAAATCTGACTTTTGACACGATCCTTCTTCTGCCCAGGTTTGAGTGTGTGCATTTGATGGTTTTCGTATGATATCGCCGCGTCGTTCCTTGAAAGAAAGTATTTTCTCACACACCATCTGACCCGGCAGCAGCTTCCCTTTTAAGCATGTCAGGGAAGTCCGTCATAGATAGTTGCTGGAGTCTTTGTTGTGCGTTCTTCTTGCTCTTCCATACGACATCCCTTTTCTGCCACTGGCTACTGTTTAAATCTACTAGGAGCGACTCGCGGGCTGCTTTTCTGAAACTTTCTGCTGGATCATATTATCATGTGAAGGTCAAAGGACCCTCATGATATCATTGTCATTCACCTTGCATCACATATAACTACTGTACATCGTTTCCGACGTTGTATCATCCATACATCCCGATTTTCCATCGTGTCAACCCGCCGGTCAGCCGTCCGGAATTGATCTGCGCCTTGATCAGATCAAAGCGCCTTTCTCTCTCGGTTTCCTGATTACGTTCCCAGCTTGTTGCTTCTAACCCTTGTCAATGCATCTACAGATGGCCGTCTAATCTTCAATTGATGCATGGTGTATAGAAACTAGCAAGAACGCTTTGGAAGGCCCTAGATTCCGACGTAGACGCCAGGAAAACAGACCGTCAACCTTCAGCATCACTGCATCATGATCAAGTCTTTCTTCGGTCTCAGTATAAGCGATACAACCTCTTCATCTTCGACTGCGACAAGCAGTAGTACCACTTCTGAGAATGGAGAAGTAAAAGATGAAAACAAATCCAATTCATCCAGTATCATTCAAGCCGATGAAAGCTCAGACATAACATCAAAGAAGCCACTTAGTGCAGCTACTGGTTCCCAACTTGTTACAACTAAGATTAGTGAGCCGTTGGTCATTCAATCAGACCCGTCGACAATTGATGCTGAAGGAGAAGATGATGAAATAGACGAAGAAAGCATGAAGGAAGCCGTTCAATCATACGCCGATGAAGAGAGATTAGCTCCTTTTAGAACTAAACAAATACTGAAAAAGGTGTTGAAACCACTTCCGCCGAATGAGCCTGACCCGAGTGTAAGTCGACTTATTCCCTTGTCGGGATCCAATCCTCACCAGATCCATCTCAACTCGCATGAGCGTATCAAGGCAACTAGAAGGAAAAAGAAGCATATACTGATTGAACTATGTCTCATGTAGGAATGCTGTGGATCGTCATGCACACCTTGCGTTAAGGATCTATGGCGTGAAGAAGTTAGAGTGTGGAAAATCGCAAGAGGTATAGATCCATATGGCGTCCCGAGCTCTGCTCAAAAAGCGAGATATCCAGATCTAGACTGGTGAGGATCTTCCCATGCTACATTTCTTCTCGGCTGGTATTCTACGTATCTACCGCCTTGGACTCCGAGAAGAACGACACTTCATCGTGCAGGAAGATACAGTAGTACAGCCTTTGCAGAGAATTTGGCTATGTTAGGGAGCCTATCCTATTCAGATCGTTGCTTTCGCGAGTGCAACTGTGGCGAGCTTTACTTCCCACTGAGCCTGTTCAAGCTGGCTCTGAACACATTCGATCTTGTGTTCTTTCCAATTCTTCCTTTGGCACTTGACGCTACAGTAATAAGCGACCTACGCACGAGAAGAGATTACACGAAGAGTGAGAAGATCGTCAGCATGAAAACCCGACACAGGCATAATTGGTCGCCATTTGTCCTCTCGCAGACAGACAGACAGACGGGGGAAAAAAGGTGGAAATGCATACTTTGCATCCAGTGCAACGAAGATGGCCAGTCGAAAGTTTGAAGCAACCAGCACAAAAAGCATGAACTTTTCCAGGAACAGCTTCTTTACGATCTGGTCCAAGAACATGATCCGCCCTTACTCCAATCTCTCCCATTCCGTATCGGTCCAAGTTTTGGCGCAGATAACGATAGACAACTATATCCCTTACTCGAATCTCGCAGAGGGGGATCTTGACTATCTTCCCGGTACCCTTCTTCTCTTCATTTTTGCGAGCTCTTCTCAACATGTTGTGTAGACCTTCAACAATTGAAGATTCAAGAACACCCAAGGCAGGTTGACCTTTACTGGAGGGTATGGGGGAATCGATAGGAATAGCTGGTGACAGTAAGGCTGACGTAGGTCAAATCTGCTGGGTCGGATGTTTTGCCCGCGAGGATAAAATCTACGAAAGCAGCTGGAGATGCCAGTGGCATCTTGGCCAGATGGGCCTTCTTCTGTTCCGGTGTAGCAACCGTCCAGCTTAGCAAGATAGAGGTGTCCATTTGTACATCTTCAGATAATGCCTTCTTGGATCCGATGAGTGGCTTGATATCTTGAAGAGTCGACGGAGACACGAGATGGTGGTTGATGTACGGCGACAAGCGAATGTCGGGCGTCTTCTCGATGGCCTCTGCTTCTTTCTCAGTTGGTGGCCTTGACACGAGCATGATGGGATAACTACGAATCTTGGGAGGGGTCGCCTCCAGCGGCGATGGTTGAGTGGACTCTGCAGCGGGCATCACTACGGCTACCTTGTGGTTGACATGATACAGACCGCAAGAACATCTAAACGAAATTTTCGTCTTGTTTCGGTTCGGTTCACTGGTGTTCAAGCAAAATCTCGCCACAAAGATACCAAGTCAAAGCCAGACTACATTCCATCAGACAAAGTAAACAATTGCGCTGCAACCTAAGCAGTACTTCTCAAAACCGGGCTCTCTTACATACTCGAATTGGATGAAGATGATGTCTTCGCCGACTTGGCGACTGGCAATGTCAACAAGACTAGATCTACTTCGACGCCTCAGATGCTGCAAACTCAACAGGATCTACGTATACGAGCCTCTTGTACACAGAAACATTCCGACGCCTCTTTCCTGCGGCACAATGCCAGGTCGACCGGGGCAAGGCATACATCTCCCCGAAAAAACAACGAATCTTCAAGAAAACGTGCTCGGAGAGTTAAAGATCCCACCAGCCGATACCACTTCGCGGGTTTCCATGCTTTTTCTCATCAATGGCCCCTCAGGCTCTCTCGTAGCCCAAACCGACTAGCTTTGCGTTCCATTCCTCCTGTTGGGCTTGGCAATCTTTGCATTCTAGCTTGTGCCGACTCCAATCCTTCTTCTGGCAAGGTGTAGAGCAATAATGTGCAATCTACATGAGGAAGTCCTTCAGTATATTCCATACCCGAAATCACCAAGAGGGATCTTACATACCTTGCGTCCAGAACATCTCTGGTGATCAGGACCAATTTTCAAGCAACTACCGCAGAAGGCATGAAGAGGATAATTCGTGTTCTCTGGTCGGTTACTGAATCCTATCACGTTGTCACTTCGAACCTTCAAGCTGGTCTTGCCCTCTGGATCGATTTTTGTAAATTCATCCTTGAAGAGTCGATAATGAACGATATCCCGGACTCGTATCTCAAGCGGTATTCGGAGCCATTCATTCGCGGTGTTCCTAGTGAGGTCATAATACATCTCCAAGCAAGTATAAACCATCTCCTGCTGGGCCAACTCAAGAAGATGCTCTGCCTTTCTGAAAGTCCAGCTTGGGAACGAGATGGGGTGTCTTGCATCCGCTCCATCGTGTGTGGTGACGGTAGAGCGAAGCCAGTTCGTGGTTCCAAATTGAGTATTGGATGCAGTGGGCTCGCTAAACCGCTGTCGAATGTCTTGCGGAGTGTGCGAAGTCCAGGTCAGAAGGAACGATACTGGACGTGCTACAGGGGCTTCTTGTAGATCAACATCGGGATCTAAGAGGATATCTTTGATCTCGCTTAACTTCATCATCCTGATCCGGCCTGCAGCCATGTCTGCTTCTGTCATCACGTTTGGTCGGGACATGGCTTATCGTCTATCCTGTCCCACCTCTCTTTGTCTTGTTGATAGGAATGCGCTACAAGCGTAGGGTTCGTAGACGCAGCAGTTCAATGAGAAGATCTAGGACACCGAAGGGGTTCTTACCTAGAGGCGATGTGAAGAGAAGAGATGTACGAAGTGTTCAAGAGACGGAGAACATGTCGAGCGATGCTGTCACCTGTCACGAAGCCGCGTGTTTGCGCTGTCAATGCCAACCTGTTGGACGACCTTGCTTCCAAGCAAGCATGCAAAGCCCAAAGTAAAAGCGGACATGGTCAGAACGGATCCGAATACCTTAAGATGAACACAGGTAGAACTTTGTCACGAAAGCTGAAAACCACTACGCGCGATCGTCGACAGAACGCGCCGCACAGAGTTGCAATGGCTTCAGCTCAAACGCAAGTTAACGCGAAGAACGAAACAGCGGTGCAACGGCCTGATCTGATATTCGCCGCACGCAAAGCCTAAGCTGAAGCTAGCACATGTGTCGTCATTCATAGTATACTATCGAGGAAGAAGTAACCCTTTAAAGCTTTTTGCAACCCATTTCCTCCAGCTTGGCGTTCCACTCTGTTTGCTGCATCTGGCAGACTTTACATTCAAGCTTATGACGTGGCCAATCCTGCTTCTGACATTTTTGGTTGCAGTAATACGCAATCTAGGTCACACCATGAGTCAGCAAGCGTAATCTGGACAATGTGAACTGCTAAGCTTACTTTACAGCCAGCACAGCCCTTAAGATGGAGTCCAGATTTCAAACAAGCACCACAGAAAGCAAACGTAGGCAGGGTTATCTTCTCAGGACGGTCGTATCCAAGAACGTTGTCACATCGAAGTGATAAGTAAGGTAGCCTGTTACCAGGAAGTTCTGCGATAACCTTTTGGAAGTGGCGATAGTGTACAATGTCGCGGACACGTATGTCCAAAGGAACGCGAACGACCAGCTCAGGATTCGTCTTTGCGACACTGTGGTAGACTTCAACGATTGCAAGAGCCATTTCATCTACTGCCGCTTGGAGAATCATCTCGCAACGAGCTTCCGGTGTGTCTGCTTTGCTGAATGGCCGAAATATCGCTTGGGAATAAGGGTATCCATCGGTGTAGGTGATATTGGACACGAGCCAGTCTTCAAGGTTTTGACACTCTTCATGAAGCGCGGTAGGGCTGCTCGCCATCGAGTGTCGGACGGCGTCTTCTGGAGCTGCTGTCCACGCAAGCAGCAGCGAGATCTGACCTACAGATTCTCCTTCGACAACCAGGTCGGATAGCGGTAGGATGTCTTCGATGTCTTTGAATGTCAACACGGGGCTGCTGCGGCCGCCACGTCTCGCCGGGTGGGCAGGCGTGGCTCCTTGTATCCCGGGGGTTTTGCCTTTTGAAACAGCACAGGCAGTGGCGCAGTCTGGAAGCCAGATGCCGTGGAAGACTGCATGTCTGTGTTCAAACGAAAGTGACGCGATATGGCATAAGTTGAAGAACGAAGCTGCGCAAACGAGAGCAGAGCATCCTAGACTGCCAGGTTGAAATTTTCAGAAGGTCACATTGGTAGAGCGGGCAGGGCCCGGAAACAACAAAGGTATTCGCTGATCTACTGCCAGTGCGCGAAAGGTTCAAGCGCAGCAGCTTCCGTGCGGCAGACTGAGAAGCCACAAGGGAGATCATCCAGGACTCAGAAACGTGAGCATTTCAGAGCAGCTGGCAAAGACGGTGCATTCGCAAAAGACAGACACAGCATATGCTAATGAGACAGACGTTATGATAAGAGAGCATCCCATTCCCTCTGCTTGCTTTGAATGGCTTTGCATTCCAGCTTGTGGGTCTGCAGCCAATCCTTCTTCTGACATTCACTCGAGCAATAATATGCAATCTAGGAGAATAGACTAAATCAGACAGGTGGTGGGTCCTTTTTCAAGTATTTTCGTTGACTGACCTTGCATCCACCACATCTTTTATGCTTTGTCGAAAGCTTGAAACAGATACCACAGAAGGCTAGGATAGGCTCGTGAATATACTCATGCCTGTCAGGGGGCTGCACGCTATCTCCTCTGACAGCTATATCTTCAAGGCCATCCTTCAAGGCCAGCTTGACGTTACGGTACTGAACGATATCTCTGACGCGAACTTCTGCTAAGGGGACCGCACATCGCATTTCTGGATCACCAAGAGCATCGAGAGAAGTCTGATAGAGACTAGTGAGACTTTGGCCGAGAATGAGCGACGTAAAATCGCGACCGTTGGCTTTGGCAGCTCCAGCTTCACCCATACCAGCGGGCATGACGAGATTTGCAATCCGATTGCCACTAGGGGCAGTCATGTGCATTTCGACCCAGAAATCTGGTGACTTCATGATGGACTGTGGAAAGGGGGCAAGTATCTTGTGTAGTTGATGGTCAGGCTTCTGGATAGCCGCAAGAGTAAAGGCAGTCTGCTCCAAAATAGGCCTCTTGAAGGTGATAAGAAGTGAATACTGTACTCTTGCATTCAGTGGTAGCTTGTGTTGGAGAAACATAATGGACTTCAAGTCCGCCAAGCCACGCATAGCCGTGGTGCACACGCCATACGAGTCTGCCTTCTTGGTTGTTTCGTCGGTGGGACTAGGGAAGAGGAGGACGGGGTAGCCGCTTTGAAACACATTTGTTACGGGAGCGAATGCTTCTTGTTGATCTGTCTATATATTCGGAGTGCTATGTGCTGATGGAAAGGAGAAAAGAGAAGAGGAAAGTCAGGTCGGCCCTGCCTTACACGTCTGTCACGGTTCTATACATACCAAACTGAATGCTGTGACCAGGTGTGACTGTCTCACTTTCAAACTTTTGCGACAAATATCCGCCTCCTTTACGGTAACGGTGGCCCAGGATTGGCTGCCGTGCCTGAATCATGCTTGCCAGCGAGCTTCCTGATGGAAGTATAAACCGCCTGATGGCATTGTGCTCTTTGGCATGTGCTTGTACCAGATGCAAGAGCAGAGCTCTGCTTGTCATTACTACCCGTCATAATGACCCGAGTAGCCGAACCTCACTGCTGATGGTGAACTTGTACATCTTCGAGGTGGTCCATTGCGTATCAGCGGGCAGTGTTGGCGAGTTGAAACCATCTCAGGCGTTCCAGTGCATTGAGTGAGTCTAGAAGTCTTTCCTTCAGCTTGAGACAGGAAGCTGTACTTCGATCTCAGCATTGTCGGCTCCAGCAGATTTTCGCAAACGTTCCATCACTGTCCGGCCTAGTCCCTCTTCCTTGACGACTTCCACCAGTATAACATCGACTTTGTTTTCGTCCAACATTCTGAGACCGGAAAACAGCCGCGTCGCTTGCTCCTCGTACCGTCCTTCTCTACCCATTGAGGTACTTGCTATCTTTGAGGTATACTTCCGAACAGCTTCGGGTAGGTTGGACTCCTCGAGGTGAAGTATACCAATCTTCTTGTCCTGATACGAAGAGAGGAGGTTGTCGAGTGGCAGAGCTGATGCCTTGTCTGTACAGTTCAGAAGGATTACCTTGGCATCTGGGGAATAGTGCTTGTATTTCATGCCCGGCGTGGAAGGAATGAAGCTGTCCTTGACACCGTGTCCATTAACAGCTTTGTCAGGATTGATGGCGGACGGTGCGTATGCTTCCATTCTGACCTCCACTTCGTTCGATAAGCCAGCGTCATCGATGCACGTTTGCAAATCTTCAGGTGAGACGCCACCTAATCGAAGGACACGCAAGACTTCTTTATTGTTCACACTCTTGCCCTCTGGAAGAGCTGTGACTACCGTGCTTTCAACACCAACTGTGCATTCACCTCCGTTAAGTATGCAAGCTGGCTCTTCCTTTCCTGCTAAATCTGAAGCAACATGAGAAGCTTGTGTGGTGGATGGACGTCCTGACGTGTTGGCGCTAGGAGCAGCTAGGGGTATGTTCGAGATAGCAAGTAATGCTCTTGCGACAGGATGAGATGGCATTCGGACACCAACAGTTCTTAAACCACATGTGACTTTTTCAGAAACTTGTTGACCAGGAATAGTAGGGAACAAAAGGGTCAACGGACCCGGCCAGAATTTGTCCATGAGAGCGGTATAGCATGTAGGAATCTTTTTCTTGTAGGCAGGGTCGATGAGAGCATCCAGCTGACTTCGCGAAGCTATGTGCACTATCAGCGGATTGTCCGAAGGTCTACCCTTTGTTGCGAAAATCTTCGGAATAGCATCAGAGTTTGCCATTGCTGATCCACCTAGACCGTAGACTGTTTCTGTAGGAAAAGCAACGAGTCTGCCTTGCTTGAGGTATGCAGCGGCTTTCTTCAAGTTCTCTTCGGTGGCTGCATCTGAAATTTGTGGCACAGCGTCATGCGTAGTTGGATCTTCGGTGAACGTTATCGAGGATGTGACACACGGCAGTATCTTGCTTGTAGATGAGGATGATGAACCGTTCTGCAGCAGTAAAGCCATTGCTGCTGTTGTATGTCGTCTGATAAACAGCCCGAAGCTCATGCAGCAAGACTGGGGGTTGATCGAAAGACGAAAGACACACTTTGTAGAGTTGTGGCAGCTCGTCTCTATCTCATTTCCTCATCGCACGCATTAAGATTCACTCATCATGGCAGCAGCTCAAACAGTGAAGCAGCAATTGCTCAAGATAGCAGCCGAATGGCCAAAAGATAAGATCCGCCCGAATCATCAGTTCGGCGAAGCTGTCGCAAAGATCGCAGAGTCGAAGGCAGCTTGGGCATCTGTGTCACCGACGACATCTGGTTCGCAAGATGCTAAAGACGGTCAAGCAATGATTGCTGCTCTGACTCGCTTACTGAATAACCGCGCTTTACATAATGTAGGTCATGCACGACTTCGATACTATTACGGCGATCTGATCTGACTGACCCGCCTGATTCTCTAGTATCCACTGACGGACAAGGTCAGGAAACCTTCTAGTGCGCCTAAACACTATGACAACCTGTTGCAAGGCTTGAAGAGAGCGGAAAGAGGTGAACAAGAGGCATGGTAAGCTTCATTACCCTTCACTCGATGTTCAATCGTATGTAGCTCCAAGCTAATTTTGATGGGTTCCTTTGCAGGTACAAGAATCTGTTCAGATTCCGGAAGTAGACATACTAAGGCTCTCTTATAAGTTAGCAAATATCTGGTCTTCATACACTATAACCTTCTTAAGGGCAACTGTACATGTCTCCTCATACGTTGTCAATGTAGCATAAATCCTTAGTTGTCGTTTCCAGCAAGATTCTTACTCCAGCAAAGCAGTGATAATACGATAATCACGAAGTGGAAGATGTGGAAGCTACTAATCTTCTAGAATCTGCACAATTTGATCCACGTACGAATGTACGAAGCATTGGGGGCCTAACATACATTCGCCACAATCGACTACCGCAACCTAGCCATGCTCGATATGAATGCTTGCCTTCTTGACCACACCACAACTTACTTATTCTTCCACAATGCCACCTTCCGGCAAGTTCAGAGGCACCAACATCTCAAGAAGTGATGTGTAAGCTAGTGTCCCTCGTTACGTATCTACTCCCAGTTGCAGTGCTAACAAAGTCACGTCTCGTTTCATGCAGCACCGTTGCGACTTCTTTGCCGACATATTACTGTTTATGCGGAGAGTACATTGTATGTCAGATACAGCATGACATGAAGGAAACGCACTACTATATAAGCAAGCATCTCTGACTCTTTCTCTTGCCATACCTGCAGCTCGTAGGAAATGTCCAGCTAACGCAACTTGCAATAAGACCGGAAGATAAAAGCTACGTTTTACGCAATGTCGCCTCGGAGCAGTATGGCGGCAAGCATGTCTACAAGCTCAATGCGAACAGTGATAAAGAAGCGATATACCTACGGCGGAAGTCTGAAGATGGCAAAGATACGCTAGAAAAGATATGGCGAAAGCGCTGTCCACGCTGCGAGTTGATCGGTGAGCAAAGACGGACTGTGATGCGTAGCAAATGTACAGTGCCGGTCATTGACTAGCTATCTCATCTCACCTCTCTACCTAGTCGCCTACGAGACAACAGATCCTAGAGACAAGAAAGTCGGACCGTATACATTCGTCCTAGCTGGCGCTTTGAGCGAAGAACAGACAGCTATTCCACTTGACGCTTTTGGGGAGGAGAAAGTGCAGACTAGCATAAGTGTGTAGACGGGTACCTGCTGGTACGCAACGTATCAAGCGAGTCAGATTCTTCTACTATTGTTGTTGTACAAGTATTGGAATCCCACAATTTCGGCCCCATGAACTTGCTTGGGTACATACTGCTAATCCCTGTTGCTGCAAAGCTCAAGGCCTCATTTTACGGAGACCTATCTACCAAAGCCATGAATGCACAATACATCATAAGCATCTGTTTACCAAGACAAGAAGCTACTTGTCATACGAGTTGCAATGTGGCAATCCGACAGGATGATCATGATGATGATGATCGACACAGACAACCTTGAGCTTCTTGACTTCTGCCTGTCCGCCATTTGTATATATCATACCCTGATTCCTTTAATAGCAAGATGGCCTTCCCACCGGAGCTGCTGTCGCGAATTATCGGCCATCTGGATCCTGCAGATGTCTCCACCGCCAGCGACTTGTGCCGGTTCAGTCGCTGTTCACGCCTCTTCCACAACGTCGCTTCGGACAGACAGCTCTGGCGCGATCTATACACTCATAGATGGAGAAGACATCGCTCTCGTGCTACATATATCGAACTCCTGCTCCAAGACAGCGAGATTAGCGAGGGCGTGGACTGGAAAGCAGAGTACGGCCAGCGATCTATTCAAGACCGCGCTGCTTTGCAATGCGTCCGGCGGATGGTGGGAGAACCTATCGGACGATACTCAGAAGCAAGATATATACTTGAAGATGCACAAATGGGCGTTTTTGATTGTCTGCTTAGCTTCCAACGTAAACTCGCCAACGACTACGCGTTTCATGATCAACTGTCGGAGAAGCTCTGGGTTCGAGAAGTGCTCGATGCCTTGCGAAGATCAGAATCAATACAGACATGGCATCAGCTGTTATTCGAAGAATCACGGAGCGAAGCAACAGTAGCTTGCATAAGCGCATTCAGCGGATTCCGCGGCGCTGACAGAGTCGAAATGGAGGACAAGTTCGAAAGTCTAGCAGAGTTCACAAGGGAAAGACTTGGTGCAGAGTATCTTCAATCTCATCCGGATCAGCGTGAAGTCAGCAAAGGTATTTGTCAAGCGATGGCGGCCAAAGGTATTCGACCTAGCTCGCCACAGACTTTCCATAGACTGCAGAATGCCTTCCTGAACCTGGTCATTGACAAGTAAGTGCGCATAAACAGACAACTGGACTCTCAACCCTGACCTCGTGTCCCCCTCTTCAGCGGCGCGAGCACGCTTCCCATGTCGCTAGTCTGTATCTTCTGTGCAATAGCGTATCGGCTCGGACTAAAGGCTTCAATTATCAACTTCCCAAATCGAATATTGGCAAGAATAGAGGGATGGAAAGACTTGGAAGAGAATGAGCAACAAGACTCATACATCTTAGACATCTTCGAGTACGGCGAGGTTCTGTCCGAAGCAGATATAACGAATAGACTGTCGTTCATTGGCATTCCGCAAACTTCAGCTCGCAACTTCCTACACTCGGCAGCGCCCAGTGAAGTCGTCACACGTGTCGGTCGCAACATTATAGAATCTCTTACAAGAGAAGAAGGCGGTATAGTGGGAAGCAACGACAACTCGCGCTCTGCACATGCCGCCGTGGCCTCTCTGCTGTTCGTCCAGCCTATGGTCGATGCACTGCCAAATATACTATACCAGTTCCCAATGGATGTCTTCTCAATCGAACGGGACTATATACCTATAGTGCAGCGTGAAGGCGTAGAAGGCTTCCTAATGGCGGACCGTCTTCGCTTGACGCAGCGATCGATCTTGGAACGGGATGCACAGCCCATTCAACCTAGGATTCGTGCACAAGAGCTCAAGCCGGAAGAAGGAGACGATAAGGATATCGAATATCACATTGGCACAATATTTCGACACCGACGTTGGGGTTACATTGGAGTCATCAAGCGTTGGGATCCTCGCTGCTGTGCAGACGAAGTCTGGATACAGGGCAATAATGTCGATGCACTGGACAATGGAGGAAGAGCGCAACCGTTCTACTCGATATCCGCTGACGACGGATCCGACCGGTATATCGCTCAGATAAATGTCATACCGATGAGGAGTGTGCATGCACATACAATACATCGCCTCATCAATAGGCATGAAAACCTTGGGTGGACTTTTGCAAGAGCCGACCCTGAAAGAGGCATCTTTGTAATGGACGAATCTCACAAGCGAAAGTACCCTGAAGACGCAAAATGGCAGGAAGAAGTGCTTAGCCAGCCGGCGATTTAGTGCACCGCATTAGAGGATTGATGGTCTTCAAAGAACTAGCAGAGCCGGCACCCGGGCAGTTCTTCAACTTTGGCGAGATGCGAAATTCGCCTGTATGCCCAAGGGATACGCATTTACAGATGAAGTGTCCGTCGTGCTATTGAATAGCCTGTAAGGCCTACACGAAACGAGAGCGGAGCCTGCGGGGCATCGTTGCTTGCGCCTAGACGGTCTTTTCACAAATTCAGGATGGACGGTGCAAGTTGCCTTGATGCAGCGATCCTTCCGTTAGGATACTGCATGTAATGCGTTCGGCTTTATATCCCTGTTGGTGTGGGCCGAGACTCTTCCGGCAAGCCCGGCAGCTGTGACAAGTCGATGATACCGATCTCACCTTGTGGCGTATCAGGTCATTATGCCAAGTCATGTGCCGTGTAGATACCAAAATTAGTACGAAACATGATTGAGAGTGCCGGAAGAAGGGTTACTACGAATGTTCGCGTGCATCAGAATCATTATCACCTATCTTCTTACCGCAGATCCCGCTGAAGCCGAATCTCTGGCTCCAAAAGCTTAACGGTTCGGCAAGGCAAATCGGCCCCGCAACTTGCAAGATTTCCCTTGGCTATCTTCTTTCTTTCTTTCCTTCTTTTCTTTCTCTCGTTCCTCTCACCTTATTCAAGCGTGTCTGCACATCTATAATTCCCCGAAGTCTAGTCTACCCACAAATGAAGCTTCTCCCGACTATCGCTTGTGTGGCAACCTGCGCAACATGCATTTCTGCATCTCCGCTCGGCACGCGAAACAACTATAATGTGTCCCTAGAGAATCCTGATCTCTTCTCACTGCACTGGCAAATGCTGGAGAAGAATTCTACATCCGGCTGTAAGTCTGCACAATCAGCCGTCCGTGTGGCGAAATACCGGTGCTAACGCTAGTGTAATTATTGTGCAGATGAAACGCCTATGGTCGATTTCTTGGCTGGCTTTTTAAGATTGAAGGGATTGACCGTAGAGCTTCAGCCAGTCGTGAACCCAACACTAGAGTACGTATACTGGTTTAGCTGTCGCATCACTTCGCGGTCACTAAATTTTTGGACGTCTCTTCAGCCCGACTGTCAGGCGAGAAAATGTCTATGCATACATGGGTTCGAATAGACAGTGCAAGATGATTGTGAACTCTCACACAGATGTGGTGCCCCCTGTAAGCTACTTCAAAGCCGTAGTGCTAGCTTCGCCCTACTAACTGTAAATACCGTCAGTATTACCCACCGTCCGACAACAACACAGATGTTTTCGGTCGAGGAGCCAATGATGCCAAGGGTTCTATTGCATGTCAGATCACAGCCTACCTCGCTCTGATGGAAGAAGGTGTTCTAAAGGAAGGCGATGTATGCCTGCTCTACGATGTTGGCGAAGAACGCTATGGAGATGGCATGGCTACCTTCGTAGAGAGCCTTGACTGGACACCAAAGTACATTATAACAGGAGAGCCAACCGAGAGCTACCAAGCTACAGGTCACAAAGGAAGTATCAACATGGTCGTCAACTCTACTGGTCTCACATCACATTCTTCGGTACCTCAGTATGGCAGGAACGCAATCCTACAATTGTTTGACTATATTCCAAAACTGCTCAATATTCAACCCAAGTTCCCTGTCGACCCTTTCCATGGCAACACGACAATCTCTCTTTCTTCCTTGATGGGAGGTAGTATCAGTAATGCAGTCCCAGACAAGGCCGTCGCGGTCCTAAATGCCAGAACAGGCGTACCTTCCAAGCAGATTTGGGAGATCATTAAAGCCAACGTGCCACATAGTCAGTATATTGACTTGTATCGACAGTCCGCATCGTCGAACCCCCTCAAGTTCGATGTTATCAAGGACTGGCTGCCCAAGAAGATCATGCCTTACGGTACAGATCTCGGTGGATGGTACGTGAAAAACCTCAAGTTCCTCCTCGGAGTGGGTTCCATTGCTACTGCACACTCAATGCACGAGGTGGTCTCCAAGAGAGAGATGCTTCACGCGGTACAATACTATAAGCAGTTCATGCAGGGCGTCCTGAATGGAACGCTGACACCAATTGTGAGTAACGGAAGCCACACAAAACACATGCAGTAGAAGTCTAAGTGATGTTCGTATATAGGCAAACGGTACCTACCCATCTTCTTATGCTCTCCCTGATACATCGAAGATGTCGAAGCGAGAAGCGGACCTGGAGAGGCAGAAGATCCGCTCATTCGGAGGATGCATGCATTGACGTATATTTCAATCAGAAGAACGAGCATAAAAGCCTCGCACACACTTTACACCAACTTATTGCACGGCCAAACGAGCAGTGTTACACAATTTAGCTGATTTGTCTCGCCATCGAAGCGTGAAATAACAAATACTGTAGCAATGAAGAGACATAGTCCTTCGTTATCTTGGCTCGCCGACTAGCCTGTTCAGCATGTGAACCTACTTGCCATAGGAAATCCCGGTCTGCTTATGATGCAGTACAGCTCGCCCGCGTAGACATCGGCCTTGAAGGTGATCGGCTCTCCCCTATTTTCGCCTTTGCCTACAAAAGTCTGCCTTTAGCCACCACTTCACTTGTTGCACCTTTACTTGCACGACGACACCGCATAACAGACCTGTAGCTCCATCATGCGTGCTGACTTCAAGATTGAGAATCTCGTGCTGGATGCCGCGCCGCTGCTTTCGACAGCTGCCAGTTCATCAGCTTCAGCACTACGAGGACTAGCCGATAATTTTACGACGACGCCAGATGTGGTGGCCGAGATTCGCGACAAGACAAGCAGGGAGCTCTTCAACAGTACTTTGCAAGTGCTAGGCCTGGAGAATGCAACAGATCTCAATCAAGGCGGTGGTCTGCAAGTCAAGACGGCTTCTGCTGAATCCATAGCTCGAGGTGAGCCCGCAAAGCTGCTGCAGATTAACAAGCACGATCACGTCTAGAGTAGACATTCTGCATATAGAAAGCTGATACTGTATCTTATCGACAATGATACAGTCACTGCGTTTGCAAAGCTCACAGGAGATATCGCAGTACTTTCAGAAGCTGATATTAGAGTCCTAGCATTGACATATGCTCTGGAAGTGGAAGCGAACGGCCTGCGACGCATACGAGAAGCGCCTGGCAAACTCAGTCCAGAAGAGCAAGAACGCGAGAACAAGCGAAAGGAGAGGCTAGCCGCTAAGAAATCAGAAGATGATAAGGAAGTAAAGCAGAGCCAACAGCAATTAGAAAGCTTGAGCTTGCAAGAAGAGGAGGATATTCAGCAACCCGAAGCATCAACTTCATCTTTGCCACCACAACAGTCCACAGAGGAAGAGGCTGCAGTACCAGAAGCTACATCTCCTGCGGAACCTCAAGATGATGAGGAACAACCATTCGAGCAAGTGCCTACGAACGAAGCAGTTGAAGAAGCCGAAGCCGGAGAGGAGGATGACGAGTCCGATGGCGATGGAGAATGGATCACACCAAGCAATGTTACACTGCATAAATCAAGAGATCTAGGTCTTTTCCCCTCACTTCCCTCGCATCATCCAGATGCTATACTATCTACAAAATCAGACAAGAAGAAGAAAGAGAGAACAGTGCTGAAAGTTGCTTGTTTAACCGGAGATTTCGCTATGCAGAATGTAGCGCTTCAGATGGGCTTGAATGTTTTCGGAGTTGGAGGTCAAAAGATAAAGGAGGTAAAGACATGGGTCTTGCGCTGTCATGCTTGCTTCAAGTGAGTCGTGTTCCCTTCTGCTTTCTTGGCCTAGCCAGCCCTGAGCATGGAATCGTGACACTAATCGCTCTCACGTACTTTAGACTATGCAAAGATCCCGAGCGCAAGTTCTGTCCATCATGCGGCAATCCATCCCTCATTCGAACATCAATAACATATGTCACACCTTCTCCTGAAAATCCAAAGGGGTATATACTACATCTTAAGCCAAACTTCCAATATAAGTTACGAGGATCCCAGTTCTCAATACCAAACCCTAAACAAGGATCGAGTAACGCGATGAAAAACAGCAATAATGCAGAGTTGATCTTGAGAGAAGATCAGAAAGAATACCAGAGAGGCTTGAGATCTGCTGATTATCTAAGGAAAAAACAGGAAAGAGCGGCTGTGAAAGCTGTTAGAGAAGGTAAATCAGGTGGTGCCGCTAGTATATTCGGCGGTTGGGATGATCCGGATTGGACTCCTGAAATGCTCATGGGCGCTGGAGGAAGGAAAGGAGCACCGCAAGGCGTGAGAATCGGAAAGGATGGCTTGCCAATTGTGAGTTTTCTTGCGCCTTTTCTCTCAAATGGGATGCCATCAGCATTGAAGCTGATATTTGCACCTTCTAACAGATTGGACATGGTCGACGAAATCCGAATGAGGTCAGAAAGCCTCGAAAGTAGAATGGTGTGCCCAACATAGAAGCTTGCATACTGCTTGGGTACTGGTTTCTATTGTTGTTGTGACAGTAGAGTGATATTGATATGGCAAAGAGCTATAATACCGTGATGCAGGCGTCCACCGAGATCATGAATGTGGTAAAGATGTCTTTTACATTGAACAGCACATTCTGACGTTGAGGAACAGCACATTCTGTCACCTTGTTCTTGCTTCTGTTGCTCACCGGCAAGTGCGGTCCTCGTCTAAGATGCGACTGGGACAGTCTCCAGACTAGGAGACTTCACGGTACTTTCATGAACACATTCGAGAGGGAGCGGTTTGAGTCATTCAGTCATGTCATCCTAAAAGATGTGTTTGAAAATTCTGCCTTCGATGATGACGGAAGAAGGGCCCAACCGAAAGATGGAAGACAGCGAGCACCGGCCTTGTGGGGCTTCCAACTTTCGTTGAGTCAGTCAAGGTCGTGCTTCCGTGTTGTTCCATCTCTACCTCTGCTTCTGCCAACCTGAATGCTGTGTCACGTTATATGACTGCTGCTTCCTTCTCTCCTACCTACCATACCATCGACGATATCCACCATCTTAGCCGACCCTCTGCACGATGACGCGCCGACGCGGAAAGGGCCAGAAGGGAGGCGTCAACACTACGAAGACTGATCTTGTAGCTGACAAGGCTTCATTGCAGGTATGTCCACTCTTCCATGTCTTGATCTTGATTCTTACACACGCTGATACAGCCCGCTCACCTTTCCTACCATTACTTTGAAACTTCTTCTCTTTTCTTGACGCGTCTGTTCAATTTGTCCTGAGTAGCCATCTCATTCGACAAACGAACCTTCCAACCAAACAAATGCTCCTACCGCTTCGTCTATTCCTCCTGCAAAGAAGGAACTTCCCATCGAAGTACTCGAGCAGATCTTCTCGCACTTGTATGACCGTTTGAACCCCAATCCAAGTCGATGGTGGGAGACAGTCTACATCAACAACAAGACATTCGTCAAACTCTCGCTCGTCTGTAAAGATTGGCATGAACTCGCCAAACCATTTCGTAGTTCTCTGTACATAGCATCTGAAAAGGGAGCCAAAAGATTCATCAGTACTTTCAGAAGAGCAAAGCTTCATGTAGAGAGACTCCACTATGATTCTGGCTTACCTGAAGATCTTCTCGCCAAGGTACTACCCCTCATCCCGAAGAAGAGCTTGAAAGCGCTATCGGTCCCTGTAGACATGATTCAAGGTAAACATGTCTATCACATTCTCAAGAATGAAGCTACTCTTCACCCTATCGAATCCCTTCACATCCATGGAAAATTAGCGGACGACTATCACACTTCCTGGTGGAAGAAGGCATACATCATGCACAACATACCCACCCTCATCGAGCTTTCCTTGACGGGCCTGTACATCAAAGGTATCGTTCATGAAGTGTCAGCTGCTATTAAAAGCCCAATCAAGAAACTTCAGCTCGAAAGACTTCGCTTTCAATCCGTTATCGCGATTGAACACCTCTGCCGACCTATCCTTTATGAACTCGAAGACATTCGATTCAATAACATTTCCAGCGTGGATGTGGAGCTAATGCTTGAATATCTGTGCACTTCCTGGAGGGGCATTCACCGGATTGAAATCAACGATTTCCCCCTTGGGCCTCTCATTATCGATACCCAGACCGGTGAGCTGGTCCAAAATCGCATCTCTGCGACAAACAAAGATATAAGGTTGCAGAAAGTTCGCGCACTGTTCACTCTCGGTCGCCAATTGAGGTTCGAGACGTCCAAGCAAATGTCTTTCCTCGCTACTCTTGTAGACATCTGCAAAGACGAGTATATAGATGGAATCGATATGCCCGGCTCCTTTTGGGTTAGAAGAAAGCTGAACGGAGATCAAGTGAAAGCTTTCAATCAAGCCTATGCTCTATTGACCGGATCGCATGTCAAGCCGACGATTATTGATCCTCCCGAAATTCGACCTTTATGGAGGCGAATTCGACGATGATTCAGGAAATTGGGATGGACCGAATGCGTTCGAGTAAATAGAGAAAGAGGGAAAAGCTGGAAACTCCGGACCCTGCTTCGGTTGCTGTCGCTGCGGTCGATGTCTGCAAAAGTGTTTTGCATGAAAAGATGGAAAGAATAGGGAATTCGCTGCTGGGCTTTTTCGCTATCTTTGGACTACGAGTATCAATTCGTTAAATGAGAAGATAATGCTTCCTCGTGTTGTAAGTAAATTAGATTGCTGTAAGGGTAATGAGCAGACCTGTACCCTGCTCGGCGTAAAGCAAGAAGATGATCGGGAAGTCGATAACCGTTTCATAATTGACAGACAGGTCCAGCTCGGCTCCGTACGACAGGAAGAGCTGTTGTCAGAAACGAGGAAAGGCAACTGCGGCTCGCTGATCTGCTCGCTTACGTCGCTGTCAATACAGGCACGAAGCTGTCTACCAGCAAGACGGTTCAACTTGAAATACCGACTTGGCACTGGCATGAGCATGCTCGCGCAGGCAAGATGAAATACGCGAGCGCATCCTGGTACCGGCGAGACTCAGACAATGCATACGACATGTAGAGATGTTTCCCTACACTGAAGTGAATTGTCAGGCCGTAATAAGCTGGTCGCGAGGAATGTAACGCTATCTCCCTCGGGCCTGAGGCTTTCGACGGCTCTTCGGCAACGCTTAGACATTCTAAAGAAAAGAGTTTACCAGACGGCACAGACGCAGGCTAAACACGCGGGCTTGCGAGACTAAATATCAGAGTGTCTCGGAGCTGCGTGAACCTGTCTAATGTAGTATTCAGGTCCTACTGCCTTTAGCCCCACTTCACGTTTGCCGTCAGCCGAAACAAAGGAAGCACGTTTCGGGCTGACGCACGAAGATTCCCGCAAGGTACCCAGGCTGTTTATCATCGGGAATACAAAGATAATACGGTACTGGTAAGCGAGCGTAACGACCTTGTCAGAAAACAACGACAGGTGAAACCCAAGTCTTGTCTGCTCTACACTGCGGTATTCGGGCGGTATTTTGGCTCTTTATCCTGCATCTCTGTGTCTGCTTGTAGCTCTCCATCTACTCCTCTTTCTTGCTTCCTTTTTCATCACTCACGCCGCCCTCCCGCTCAAAGCTCTATTCAGCCTCTCCTCTAAGCAAATTTTCAACCCGATCAGCCCATTCCAAATACCATGATGTACTGCAAGGTGCTCCTCACGTATACACTCCTGGTCTTCGGTCTCAGCGTTGGCGTGACTGTCGCCCAAGATGTCGCTGGTGCAATCAGCGTTGGCCTCAGTCCCTGTACCGAAGATATACAATGTATTCATCGTCCCGCCAAGACTGTCTGCGCTCCTATGTAAGCACCTTCCATCGAACCTTTCCTGGCCGTACTTCCTCTCGCAGCTGAGTATGTCTCCATTCACCTGACAGCGGCTTCTGCGGCGATGCTGGCGCAAGTAAGTTTAGCTGGTCCCATGTCATGTCCGGGGTAGACCAAAGCTCACACCATGTCTCGGTGCGAACAGGATGCCGAAGCGACGCTGGGTGCTACGATTTCTGTGGTCCCGTAGACGGTATCTGTGGCGGTATCGGAGCCTTCTGCAATACAAACCGCCATGATAATTATGTCGGCTATAAGGTAAGTCAAGCCATTTGCCTGTGCAATGACGAATTCAGGACTTACCATATCGTATGCGTCCATGGCTCCTGCAGTGCAACTCTCCCCTGGTCTGCATTGGCGAATTTGCTGAGAATGGAGGAGGTACGGCCGTATGTGGCCCAGCTCCCTGAGAAGGTGTCCATAAATGCCAGACAGGGGGCTTGAAAGAGCTCACGAAGCTGTTCAAGGTATTTGGTGAAGCTACTTATTTTGGGGAACTAGTCTGAGTGGGCAACAGGTGGTGTCATTCAGTGTTAGGCAATGTTAGCAGTTTTTTATGGCAGTGGAATAAAATAGTGTGGGGCCTTGAGCAGTGGAAGCAGATAATATAACAAGCAATTTCGAGCGGTATTTCCGAGGTTTCCGGAGGTTACTCGCAATTTCGTCTGTATGTGAGCGATTTCTTTACTGTTGCACACTTTGCAACTTGCCGTCTTATGCTACACGGGTATAGGTGGTTCAATCTCAAGATCACTCTCTTCATCACTATCAGGCGCAGCATTGTTCGGCTGAATGTTGGTAGTCACAGTCTTAGACTTCGTCTTCTGTACAGATTGATCGTCTGCGCTTGAATCTTGGAAGCCAGAGTCATGCTTTGAAGCAGTCGTGGTCCTTCGCTTGGGTGACCGAGGAGCATCGGAATCATTGTCCTCATCTTCACGTTCTTCAGGTACGTTGTGCGCCGCCGGGACTGCTTCCTCCTTTCGCGGCACAGTCACGTTTGAGTGTCCTTTGCCTGGATGGCGACCAAGTTTGGGTTCGTATGATTCAGGATCACCCAGAATCTGCATGGCTTCAATCTGATAGAAGTGAAATGTTGGTCAGTATATTATCTTTGCACATCTATCCGAGAGAAGCCAAGTTCACCTTTCTCTTCTGTGACTTTGCATCCATCTGGGCCGGCATTGCAGTGGGATCATAGCCAATCTTACGCAGAGACTCGACTCCAAATACTCTCTTCTTCTTGCTGTTTTTCGTTCTACCATCTCCTTTATCACCATCCATCTCACTTTGACTAGCGGCTGAATCTTCACCATCCAGTCCGGATGAAGCAGATGCGCCACTATTTGAAGTGGGTGCTTTTCCGTTCGTATGCAAATATTTAGCACCGACGGATTTACCTCCTTCCATCTCTAGTAATTTTTTGAACCTCATCTTTTCTCTCGCTCTCTTCTCAGCTAACTCACTCGGATCAAGCTGCTTCTTGCTAGTGTGAGAATCGTTCATGTCAGACCGGTAAGACGAGGAAGACACAGGTCGCGGAGCTCCATGCAGTCCAGTCTTATAGCCGCCCGTGCCTGCTCCATGACTTGCCCCAGCTGCACCGCCAGTTGGAGCACGAGATACGACATACGTCTTTTGGCCTTCTTGTACGCTAGTGTTATTTCGTGGTAAGAGACCGACTTTGTTCACTGGGTCATATGGATGACTATATGTTGATCCTTCGCTGAAGATTCGTGAGGCAGGCTTCTTTTGCGAATGAAGTGAGTTGATGTCGCCTGTGATATTGGTGGTTTGCATTCCTCCAGTACTGTAAGAAAATGGAAATCACCTGTCAATGCCACTGCACAAATCTCGTGTTCAGGCGATGGCCTTGGACTTACCCAGATAGTAACTCTGCCCTTCCGGCTCGTCTTCGATGGACAGCTTGCTGGATGTGATAGTCGCATACATTGTCTACTCGACTATTGGAACATCAGTACACGTGAGGAGGGAGAATCGTTACCAAATATCAGCAACGCTGTCCAATACTTCACGAAGGTAAAGGACAGTCCTAGAAATTTTGGGAGGTACTCACGTATCACACCAAGCCGAACAAAGATTTCCATCCTTCTTCTTCGCCTGACAACTACCTAAATCTCTACTTTTACCAATGACAATAATACTATCCGCCGATTCCGGTGTGATAGATAGTACATTAGCATTGGGTCCCTGATAAGTTGAAGCATTCTGCCAAGGTTTCATGATTCTTGGATTTAAAATAGCAATAACAGTTCCATTTGTTTCTTTCCAGAATTTTTCGAATGCTCCTCCTGATCCTCCTTTGTATTCTTTTCTTTCAAATCTGTCGTCATCACCACTTTCATTTCCTCCTCCTCCTTCCTTATCATCATGGTCTTTCAACGTTTTGGCAGCCAATCTCTTCTCTTTCTTGGATCTAGTGACCAAAGTCTTCTTACCCGTTTTCTTATTGATGACAGTTTCTATTTCTTCTTCATCCGAATCATTTGCACTTTTGATTTGACGTCTTTTGTTAGGATCAGATTCGAATAATTTCAATGACAAAACACCAGTTCCACCGCCTCCGTTTTTCCTTCCTAAATCTATGAGTTTGAATGTTATATACCTTCTTCGTTGAGGTGGTTCTCTTTCTTCTTCTTCTTTGTTGTTACCATTCTTTCCTTTCTTACCGTTCTTGCTATCAAGACGCATCATCTCGCCATCTGATCCTTCAAATGCTTCTCGAAGTTCATCGTCATCTTTAGCAAGTTCATCAAAAGCGCTATCATCATACGGTTTGACATTATTGCCATCCACATTGTTCTTGTCCCTGAATTTATCTCTCATTTTTTCCTTCATAGCTTCTCTAGCTTTAGCTTTACGTTCTTCCTCCATTTTCTTTCTCCACTCCATCTGTTTCAGCGCTCCATTCTGTTGTCCTCCATTTATGCCAATTCCTCCTCCTCCAGTATATTTAATTTCTGATTTTTCAGCTAGCACACCAATAATGATCCAATCACCTTCTACTGGTACTTCATATTCTAAACCTCCTTTTGATGGTCGTACTATTGAATAGAGTAAATCGTGATTTAGATAATAACGATCCGAAAGGTGTTCTTGTAATTCATCATGTGGTAAGACTCGTTTACTAGAAATATTGGAGCGATTTTTTATTTGGAAAGAAAGATGAAACGGAGGAGGGTATCGAGGAAATGGGAATATATACAAAGTCAGTATCATCTCCATACGTCCCAGAACATGGGAGCCTAAATAGCCACATGGAATGTCATATAACCATGACTAGCCATGTAAGGTTGCCTTTTTCAAACCAAGCGGATCCCTTAAAACTCACCTCAAGTATATCTTACTATTAGGTTCAACACCATCAAAGTTTGGATCTGATTCAAGTCTTTTAAACCGCTTAGGACCAGGTTTAATCCTATGAACAAGTGATAGATCATCATTTCTTTCATTTCCAATGCTTTTATATGGTATTTCTTGATATGCCGCATCTTCATCATCATATCCTCGTTCATCGTCTCCATCTTCTTCTTCGAAGGAATAATAGTTTTCTTCTTCTGAAATTTTGGGTCTAGAGCTGAGATGTGTAGTAGCTGATGAACGTGTCGACCATGCGTGAGACGTAGCTGGTTCTCTTTGAACATCAAGGTGTTCTCTTTCTACTGATTTTCCTTTATACGCAGCACTACCAGCTGCAGAATGAGAATGTATAGTCGCAGTATTTGTATAATTCATATTTGAAGTGGTATAGTTACCATTGGTGCTGGAGGAAGAATGATTACCATTCTTGACATGTTTATAGGATGTTTCATAAGATGGTATTGGTATAGTAGCAGAAGAGGAGGTAGTAGTACTACTATTAGCTTGCGGTGGTGGTGGTGGACGTTTTGGAGCACTTTCTGAAAATGCAGAAGAACGAAGATGGGCTACTCCTCGTTGTGACTCTGCGTTCTTAAGGCGCATTCTGGCATTAGCTGCTGCGTCTAGTAGATTTGAAGGAGCTGAACATAAGGAATTGAAACAAATGTTAGGCTAATTAACCATATACAACACTTTTCTTTCAGAAAGGTAAAGAGAAAAGAAGGAAGTGGGTAAGGGATGAGAAGACTTACGCAGTCGTTGTTTCGCAGCTAATCTACTCCTTGCATCATCTTCCATGAGTGTCTTCAGATCACTTGTACTACTATTCCGACTTCGCGAGTTTGAAGAAGAAGAAGAAGACGCGATGATGGGATGGGATGATGATGAGCTTGAAGAGCCGGCATTGCGATGATCTCTTTGGAAGTCAGGTAGAGCAGAATACAATCCACTTTCTACACGCCTATGATGGGATGCTAGTAGGTGAGGATTCCTGTCTGTCTTTACGGGTCTCATTAGAGCTGTTTGATGATCGCGGGTCAATGAGACATCAGCAACACACAATACATTACAACGACGGAGTAGAAACTGGACTGACCATCCTTTGCAGTGAATACCTTCTTGATCTTCTCCTTCCTGGGTGAAGGACTAGCAGGGACCAAAGTCGTCCCCGTCGCAGAGTATTCAGCTACATTCTCCCTTCTTCGTTCGAGTTGTTGTTGCCTCTCTGCCTTCTCTAAGGCTTGCAAGTCTCGAGCAGTCTTCGCCATGAGGGCTTGCAGTTCAGCTTTCTTGCTCTTGATTGTGTGTTCATCTTGGATGCAGTCATCGTCTGTCATGTTCAGGAGTATGTAGCATGGACATATGTCGGATATCTTCTGTGTTCTAAGAAAGACGCGCCTGAGATTGCTTGATTGATTGCCTGTGGTTCCGAGCGCGATCCGCGCGATCGAGGGCGGTAGGAGAGGCTGACGTAAGCAGCCAGCACTGCAGAATGCTTAGTCAGCCTTGCCACCTGCCTATCTACTGGGCAATCAGGCACTACAGTAACCAGCACAAGACACAGAGAGTAGGTAAGTAGGCAGTAAGTAGTGTCCAGTACAACTATAATCAGCTATGTAATAAACAACATAGCAAGTATTCCATGCCACGTCGACCTCACATACAGCGATGACAGTAAGAAAAGCGATCGCCATATGACGTGGATGCTTGCAGAATGAGAGTGAAAAGATTCACAATTGACATAACATAGCTCTGCTCTGTTCCTACTACTCATACACTTCATACAATAACCCACAATGAAGCTGTGGAACAAGAACAACAAGCACACCTTGGTGCTCATCGCCGTCCTCGTTGGCCTGGCTGGCTACTCGCAGGCTGCTCTCTTCCAAAGGCAGGGTGGGTTGCAATGCAGCGTCATTGGCATATTATGCAATCTCAAGGTAGTGACTGACAATGCATTGGCTTTAACAGCCCCAGCATGGCATAATTGGGACAACTCTCAGCTGGAGAGATGGCTCACTGACCACAAGGTGCCCAATCCTGGTGAGTAGTCGTATCTTTCATCGATCATCCATCCAAGTGGAGAACGGCATAGAATGTGACAAGGAACTGAACATATACCTCGCATATCGTCAATTGCAGGCCGTCTGTCTACTGAGCAGCTCAGAGACCTCGTCAAAGCAAACTACGATAAGGCTTACGATACATGGTGAGTGTGGATCATCATTATCCCCTGCCCTTTTGGGGATTTCATGCTGACAGTGGTTAACGCACGCACGCAACGCAACGTCATCACGCCATCGTACTCGACAAATACATCAAATTTTCATTCACGGCCTTCCAAAACTGTTATTTACTGACTTGTCATTCATCAACAAATCTACTGGTATTACGACTCTATTCTCTTCTCACTCTCCCTTGCTTGTATTCGCCCCATTCTCTATCCCGACCTTGCCATCACACAGGACCGAAGCCGACATCACGTCATGGATGCAGAAGAATGCTCACATTCCTACTCCTACTCCCAACACAAGGGATAGAGCAATTGGTGCTATTAAGCGTACATACGACAATGCATACCACGATTGGGAGCACTCTGATCTGCATGATTGGCTGGTGGTAAGCACATCTTTCATTCCTGAAGCAATTCTCTAGTGAAAGAAGTCCGCTAACTCTTCTGGGAACTTCGTCGTCTTCCTCTCTTTTGTGTTTGCCAACAGGACCACGGTATCGTCCCCAAACCTAAATCAACCCGTGAAGAACTAGCGGAACAAGTAAATTCAGCATGGGGAACGGCGAATTCCTATCTCGGTTCGGGAGCGACTCAGGCTCAAAAAGCATTTGCACAAGCAACAAAAGACGCTTCAGTGCAATACAAGTACTACGCTGATAAATTCCAAAGAGCAACACCGAACAATATTCCAGGTGGTCATTCTGGAAAGGGACGATTCCCACCTGCAAAAGCAATAGTTGATTCATGGAACGATTCAGAATTGAGAGAATTTTTATTGAAGAATAATATTATTTCTCCTTCTACTAAATCGGAGGAATTGAGGATTTTAGCTACAAAGAAATTGGATGAATTAGCTCATGTTGCTAATTCAAATAAGGAACAGGCAAAGGATAATGTAGTCAATGCAGCTCATTACGCTGTTTATGACGCTCCTAGAATTGCTTATGATTATGTTAATCAGGCTTTGGATGGTGAGCATCTTCTTCTTCTCTTTCTTCATCTTTCCCATTGCTGCACCAACTCCCTTTTCCCGCTCTCCCTTTTCTATCTCTCTCTCTTTATCGTTCGACCATACTGATGATTATGCTTTCTTCGTTGCACACTTTCTTTATCTTTTTCTACAGACACAAAAGACTACGTTTGGTCTACCTGGAATGAAGGTCAACTGCGACACTACCTTGAATCCAAGGGAGTCGTAGACACACCCGCTCAAGCTCAGAAGAACGACCTCATTTCAGCTGTCAAGAAGACCTATACCGACACTGCTGACAACGTCTACGATACCTGGTCCGATTCATACCTTGTAAGTAAACAATGTATCGGCCTATATCGCGGACTACGTCCCCCATATGATGAATGCTAATGCTACTTTGTGTCTGATGTTTCAATAGAAACGATGGCTAGTTCAACACGGAGTAGGACAAACTAAGACTGCAAAGACTCGAGATGATCTACTCGACTTGATGTCCAAGAACTACTACTCTGCTCGTGATACTACATACAATTCATGGTCTGATTCTCAAATTAGAAAGTGGGCTATTTCAAGAGGATTGATTGATTCAAAGACTCAAAAGTCACGAAATGAGTGGGTTCTTTCGCCATAATATAAATACTCAAATTAAGTGATGTTACTGGATCATCGGCTGACTGGTTTTTCATTCTTGTAGACTCGTCAAGCTTCTTGAGGATAACTACTATTCTCTCCGTGACAATGCCTACCAGACTTGGGATGACAACACTATTCGCAACTGGCTCGAGAAGAAGGGATACGTCAAGACTCCTGCTCAAGCCAAGCGTGATGAGTGAGTAACGTCTACCCTTGTTTATGCAGACGGATGCTAACGTGACACCTTTTCGCACAGTCTCCTCGCTACCATGAAGAACTACTGGTACACTGCCAACGACAGAATCTGGGACACCTGGTCAGATGCTCAAGCTCGTGCCTATCTCGTCAAGAACAAGGTCATTTCTGAAGCCGATGCTGCCTCTTACAAGCGAGACAAGCTCGAGAAGCTCCTCGAAGACAACTGGCACAAGCTACCTGACAATGTCAATTCTGCATGGAAGGACTCTGAAATGCGAGACTGGCTAGTCAAGCATGGATACCTGAAGACCGATGCTCAACTCAAGGCTGACGATGTCAAGACCTTGTTCAGCAAGCACTATTCTACTACTTCATCCAAGACGTGGGACTACCTCTCCTGGACCGATAACCGAATGAGAGGATGGCTAAGAGACCACGGTGTCAATGTCCCCATGAACTCCAAGCGAGCTGAACTCGTTCAACTCATGAAGGATAACTATGTCTCCACTCAATCTGGTCTTACTGGTCTACTAGGCAATGTTCAAGAATGGATTGGTCAGGGTACTCACATCGCTGAAGATAAAGTCCGTGAAGCACTGGAAATCCTCAAAGGAGCAGTCGGTGTCGGATCATCTGCCTTCGGTGGATACGGTGAAGAAGCTGGATTGAAGGGCAAATACGTCTACAATCAAGCTTCTTTCTCCGGTGAAGATCTTCTATCAACCGCGTCGGCTTCAGCTTCTTCAGTCTATCATTCTCATGTCACACCCGCCGCTTCAAAGGGAGCAAAGACACTCTCTGCCTTCGCTGCTGGTGTAACAGACCCAAAGAGTATCTCAAGCCTCGCTTCAGTCGCCTCTCACTCCGCTGTATCAGCTGCTTCGGTAGCTTCAGTCTCAGCTAGCAAATCTGCTGCTAGCGCTTCTGCTTCTGCTATCTCTGCTGCTTCAGTCGCCTCAAAGGTTAGTTCACACATTTGCCTTCCTTATTCCTTATTTCATTGAATACAGAGTGCTAACGCACTGTCTTCTTATTAGAGCGCTCTATCTGCCGCTTCCGTCGCTTCCAAGTCTGCTTACTCTGCCCTCTCCTCATTGAGCAAGTCAGCCGAGTCTGCAGCTTCAGTCGCTAGCGTCAGTGCTCAGCACTCTTTGAGCTCCGCATCCAAGTCTGCTACTTCAAGCTTGTCGTCACTCTCAAAGTCCGCCTCATCAGCTGGCTATGATCCATCTTCGGCCTCCTCAATGTCATCAGCAGCTTCAAAGACCGCTATCGCCTCTTTGTCCTCAGCTAGCCATTCAGCAAGCCTAAGTGCCAAGAGTGCCTCATCATCACTCTCATCATACCTCTCTTCACTATCACACTCTGCTCAGTCTACTGCTAGCGCTGCCTCCGTCAGCGCTACCAAGCTAGCTAGCTCTATGTCGTCCTCTGCTTCCTCTTTGGCTTCCAGAGCATCTCACGATGCTTCAGCACTAGCCTACACTGGATCAAAGTCAGCTTCAAGCCTTGCTTCCTCCGTTTCATCAGCTGCTAGCGCTACTGCCTCATCTTTATCCAAGTCTAGCCACTCGGCTGCTCTCGAGAAATCAAAGTCTGTCTCACATGCAAGCGTTGAAGCCAGTAAGTCTTTGAGCTCAGCATCAAAGTCTCTGTCTCAGAGCATAGCAAGTGCAAGCAAGAGCGTCAAGGCAGAGCTTTAAAGAAGATTGGTCGGTAAAGACTTCCATAGAGAAATGAAGAATTTGGTGCAAGGATGAAGGAGAAGCAAGCAATGAGAAGATGATAGCTTTACGTTACGTCAAATAGATTACTACTCTTTTAGGCTCCTCTTCAAATTCCCCTTCCTACTTCTTCAAAGGATAATCTTCTTCCCAACCCCCCGCCACCCCTCATCATCTGATTCGAAAGAATAAACGAAATGAAATCTAAAATTACTGTATCTAGTTGATGACAGAGAATATGAAGTTTGAAATGCAATGCAAAAATTGAGACTGTTTCCTGAATATCCGCCTGTGATATGTCGTATGTTCTCGAGCTTAAGCCGCCGTCTTCCGAACATGGAGGCCTGACTTATTGATAGACTGTAAGAAGGGTGTTCGAAGAAGGCAGGCAGTGAGCTCTGTGTCGACAAATGAATTGGAGAGAGTTAGCATTATGCCAACCTTGAAACAAAATAAAGATGCACAAGTCTCAAGATAAAGGATTCTGACTAGAGAGTCAGAGTCCTTCATCCTGAGACTTGTGCATCTTTACTCCGGTGCATCGAATCAATCTAGCAGCTTGACTTACTGATCTCGACCAGAGACACCTATCAGATAGAAGATTTCTACTTTCTTAACACCAGGGGACCAACTGATACGAACCGAACAGATGTGTTGCGCAAGGCGCATCGCTACAGCGTGAAGCGCGGAAGACCATATCAACCAAGACGTCTTCAATAGTGAGTAGCACGCCTCTTGGATTGCCTTTTTGCTAGAGCGATTCTCTTCGCCTGTTCAGGAGTAAGATGAGACATATTCTGTCTGCATCGCTGTACTTTTCTAGGCGGAGCTTCGCGGTATCGTTTCGGTGTATCATCGAAGAGATAATCTTGGAATTTAGCAAAGAAACTTCGGTTCTGAGGTATCCAGCCGTGCTTGTGGTGATAGACGTGAATTGCATATGGATCGTATACTTTGTGATGGTCCATTGCGAATAGACGTGGACCTGGTGTGAGTCTGCATGTCACTTCGACTTTCTTGGCTGGAATGAAGGCGGAAGTAACCTTTGCAGCGAGGCGAGAGAAAGTAGTAGGTTTAATGGACAGCATGTTGGAATGGAGTCGGGCTCTGTACGTGTGCTACCGAAAGTATTTGAGCAAATCAAAGTGAGTATTTGTAATCTCTAAGGTGGATGGCAGGTGAAGAAGATGGGAGGAAACAAGCGAAAGCAAGAGCACGGGAGAGAGAGGTAGCGAGACTGCAGAGAATGTCTAGAGACAAAGGAGTCGTCAAGGTATGCAATGCTGTCCTGCTTGGCCAGTCTTGATCTCGCAAGGGAGGGAATGTTCAGTCCTGTCCGCCGAAACGCGTGAAGATCCTGCAGCTCAGGCCGCACATTCTTTGTATTGGCGGTCACAAGAATGCCGACGCTGGGCCACTGAAATGATGCATTGAGACGAGCACCTCGGTTTAACGCAAGAATAGATGGCCCAAACTCGTGCAGATGGGGAAAAGACAACCAGCGAACATGGAGAAGCTCGCCACAAGAAGAACGCACCGCGCGCTTATGCTGCAAGGGCAAAAGTCAACGGCAAGGTATTTGCTTTGACTGTTGCTTCTGTAGAAGGTATACGTGTACATTAGTCTGCCATTGGCCTTGTTTAGTTTACTGTGTTGCATACTGAGCGCTCCCATTTAAGCAAGACTCTACAGCAGTGTCTGGAGCACTTCGACAACCTTTTCGCCGATCTGCTGCGTTGAAGCATTACCTCCGAGATCTTTAGTCCATAGACCATGTCCGCCACTAGCAGTATCATCCAATACCTTTCTAACTGCGTCTTCGACCGCTTTCGCCTCCTTCTCCATCGCAAAAGTGTATCTCAACATCATGGCGACCGATAGAATTGTTCCTACTGGATTTGCGATACCTTGTCCTGCGATATCAGGTGCTGATCCGTGAATTGGCTCGTACACGCCTGGTAGGCGCTCTTTTCCGTCTGGTAGACCGGCTAGGGAAGCTGAGGGAAGAACTCCGAGAGAGCCGGGAATGATGGAAGTCTCGTCGGATAGGATGTCACCGAAGAGGTTGTCGGCTGTAGTTGAGAGATTGAAAAAGTCAGTATGGAGATACACCAAGCCTGGTTCAAGAAAAGTGCGGCTTACTCAGGAGAATACCGTTCATTTTGCGAGGGTTAGCAGCGATGATCATAGCCGCAGAGTCGACAAGCTGGTGATCAAGCTTAATATTTGGGAATTCATTCTTGAAGATGTCCGTGACGGTAGCTCTCCACAATCTGCTTGTAGCGAGTACGTTTGCTTTGTCAATAGAATGAACAGCCAGAGGTGGGTTTGAAACTGATGCCATTTGACCGGCTAGTCTTGCTATCCGCTCAATTTCAGATCGCTTATAGCTGCAGATATCAATTGCTGGTTCATCGGATCCTTCGACTGCTTCTGTTCGGTCACCGAAATAGATGCCGGAAACCAGCTCTCGGAAGACGATGATTTCGGTTCCTCTGACGATCTCCTCTGCATGTTACGAAAGCACCAGGCGTTAGCGATTATTGCAGCGTAGTTTAGGATTCCGAGCAGCTTACCCTTGATTGGTGACTTTTGAACTAGAGAGTCTGAAGGGAATAGAGCTGGTCGGATATTGGCGTATAGGTCGAGTTCTTTGCGGAGTCGCAGAATGCCCTGTTCAGGTCGGACTTTGCCAACACCCCACTTAGGACCACCGACGGCACCTGAGACAGAGCATCAGCTGTTTAACCTTACTACGAGCTTCAATAGTTATCACCCACCTAATAGAATAGCATCACTCTTTCTGCAGGCTTCGAGAGTTGAATCAGGCAGTGGGTTGCCATGGTTGTCAATTGCAATACCGCCAAAGTCGTGGGATTGAATGTTGAAGGTGACATCTCCAGACTTGCTAGCTACAGTTTGTAGTACTTTGACAGCTTCAGCAGTGACTTCAGGGCCTGTGGTAGCAATATAATATAGCTTTAGTACTTTGTGTATGCCTCGAAAGTAGGATGATCGCATTGCACAGAGCTCCAAAAAGGTTATCAGCTGAAGAAGCTGGAACTCACCGATACCGTCACCGGGCAGGACGACGACATTGTAGGACTTGCTCATGGTGGTGGATATGGATGGATGTTGAGGTAGTATGGAAGGGAAGAGCTCACTCAAGTTGATTATCTGACACACATCCACGGTCGCTTAACCCGTGTTCAATATGTGCGGGTGATCGAGCGGGCGAGACGCACTTCAGCGGATGGCCCATTGGATGCGTTGATATAGTTGGCAAAGATCAGTGGGACCTTGAATTACATCTGTGATGGGTCCCACATACTGCTAATGATATGCTGCGCGACCTTCATTTCCAGATGACGATATACAACAACATGCGTACTGCCGCCACTTATGAACGACTGCTGTTCAATGCTACAAATTGGGTAATCATGCACACCACTTCGGTGTGTAGGCAGAGGCAGGTATCAGTATCCCTCCTTTGCCAATTCTTCAGCTATGGCCAGGTAGAACGAAACAGGCTTGAAACGAATGGCTTTGCCGGTCAATTCTGCAAAGGCAAAACGCATCCGTCCGACCCATCCTACCTGAAAGCAAGAAAAGAAAAGAGTTATCAGCAGTGATTACTGGGAACCAAGGTTAGGAACTTACAAGATCTAAGTGATTGACATTCTCAAGCGTGGCCTTGATAAGTGCATTATGCTTCAGCTTCGTAAAATCCTATAAAGCACGTGCAAACACCTGCTCACCTTATAGTTTCCCCACTTGGCAGATTCCACGGACACGAGTCCGTCATTCTCGCCTTCTTTCTCGAATATGATAGACCAGGGCAAACGGAAGACACTGCAAAGGTCGAGATTCGAATAGTCGTTGTCAGCAAATTCTACTTGCGAGTCGGTCAATATGCCTGGGGAGCGGCTGTCTCGTCAATGCCTAAAGTAAAGGAGTGAAGGACTTACTCGACGATGGACGGTCTGAATTTGGCTCCGTAGCTGTAATACGTGACTGATGGGTCGTCCGGCGTGTCTTCATTAAATCTCGCCATCTTCGATCTCGTTAGAGCATCGAATGCTCGCCCACCGCCTGGCATTTGCAGCGCTTCCATCATCGTCAGTAGCGAAGGTAGATTTCTCCGACCCAGTATGTCCTCCTATAAGAGAGTCTCAGCTAGTCTCAAGGCCTACCCAAGATAGAGCTCACTTACAAGCAGATAATCAGCGAATGCTGAGCCGCGATGAGGCGTTGCTATCGTTGTCAAGGTCTTGACTGTGAATGCTTCAGGTTGTAGATGTGTGATGAGATATCTGGCGTCAAGACCGCCCATAGAGTGACCAATGAGATTGATCTCGCGACCTGGAAATTTCTCTATAATCTGCTCGCAGATAGCTTTCGCTCGTGTTTCGATGTCTGGCAGCAATGAACTTGTCAGCTGTCTTGCACCCGCTTGTAAGGCTATAGTAACAGAATGCCTCACTGCCTGAAGCTGGTGATGCTGTCATTAGGACCTCCACGCCTAGCTCCTCTAATGCTTCTCGTACACCGCGCCAGTACTGTATTTGGAACGCTGGTAGATTCGATGGTCCCAGGACGCTAAATCCGAAAAGACCATGCAGGAAGACCATGGGGAGTTTAGGTTTGTCGTATTTGTCCTACACAAGCCTAGCATTCAGTATTGTCACAAGCCACGAGGCAGAAATCAGACAATTACCTTTATACGAGCCCAATCCGGCTCGTCTGAATTAGTCTGATCCTCTTCATCCATATATTTCTGATTCTCTCCTTCACCCGTATTTCCGCTCATCATTCTAGCCAGTGAGTCCGGCATGAAAGCACTCGCTTGAGGTGCTTTGAATGAAGGAAATGCAGGTGCCTTGAAGTTTGGCATAGAAGGTGCTTGAAAGGCTGGCATTGACGGGAGATTTGGCATGCTTGGAAATGCAAAGCGTGATGCTGTGGAGGTGGAAGCCAGCGGTGGAACATCGGCGTGTAGATGTTCGCGGACTGGGCCTTTGCCAGCAACGAGTGAAAGTAAGCCAGCTCCGAAGTAGTCGTTCGTTGCGGGTGTTACGGTGTCATGTATAGACGTAGGTGAAGATGCGAGGTGTGCCGCTGCCATGGGAGAAGTCGGCATCGAGGAAGAAGGAGGTAGAACATGTTCAGATCGACTCGCTTGTCTTCTCTGTTCTTGCACTGTCTGTCTTAACCAAGCGAATGGATCTGCGTCACCAGGCGGTAAATCAAGAGATCCAACTGAAAGTGATCTCTGGCGCTGCAAAATAGAATAGCTAGACCGGCGTCTGCTAGGTGCCAAAGCTAGATTCACAGGTCTTGCTAGACTGCTAGCTGTGCCATACAGGAATGGATTGTCTATTCTATCTGATGTTGTTGTTCGTGACGCTGAAGTGGTGGTGATCGGCATAAGAGTAGATTGCATGGCTTCAGATAGCTCATTCTCTATGCTCTTCCGTTTCTTATGGGTCCGAGAGCTGGAATGTGACTTGATGTGCGCCTGCTCAGGTCGCTGAGGCGTGTCTGCCCCGTGTAGGCCATCTTCCGTGCTGAAGCTCGTCCGTGGACTGCTTATGCTTCTTGGTGAGCTCATGCAGGCAACTCGCAGAGCCGGAAGCAAGGACCGCTTTATGCAGGACGGACGTGACAGCCAGGCCATTCAAGTCATAGACCTGCGACTGCACCTCATCAAGCGTGGCTTCAGTGGGCAATGGCAGGATTCATAAGTAGCTGAAGTCATGGCCTATCGACCGCATGCGGGCGGTCGAATGTTGATCACAATGCTTGCGCCTGTGTTTCACATGCGCAACAGGTCTGACCCGCTTCGAATATACACTCTTCTCCAGCAAGCATCGGTATGCAGCGAACTGAACACCATTGGCAATACCGGTATCGATATTGATGGAACGAGAGCCCTCAAATTAACCTGTAAGCTACTTCTGGAGTCACTCAGCAAGATGAGCGAGCAAAACGATCTACCGGTAGACTGGGCAAGCAAGATCCGCTGGACAGAGCACGAGACGCAGCACCAGTCAGGGCAGCACATGAAGCAACCATTCAATATCTCTAGACTTTGCTACATCTCGAGCTAAACTATTGGCGTCTTGTCAACGTTACGGAGCAGTCACACAATGGTTTGATTTCGCCTGTCGAGTCTCGACGAAAGCATGATCAGCCTAGCAAAGCGCACCACTCGCCAAGCTGTATAACATGCGTGTATATAGCAGGATTCTCCCCGTTCGATTCATGTTTCTTCCAATGACCAGCCTGTCGGGGGCGAGCCTTTTGTGGTGTGTTTCCTTTGGCTACCGGATAGCCGGCAGCTAAAGAATCCAGATAGAGGCCCGCAACATCGCTGGAAAGTGTAATAGCTACTCCTGCCCGTGAGCTTGAAATTTTCAGGGTGTACACACTTCCATGTTCAAGAAAGGCACGCCGCCAAGAGCGGTTGGCACCGGCAGTTGGCTGTCCATCCAGACAAACTTCACCGAGACAAGATATCACCAACATTGTCTGAGCCTGCTGCTTAGCAATAGCTAAGTATGACTGACGGTGGTGACTCAGGCCCAGCCACGTTTCCATGCACTTTGCAGGAAATGCAAACCCAATTCCTCCTTCGGCAATCATGCATGACACGGAACCCTTCAAGTTGGCTTTGAGCTCTCCTCGATAAAGGTCGGAGTGCGTTACGGTGCCAGGATTCCATGCATCCTTGGCGGTCAAAGAAGAACTGGTAGGTATAGGAAGTTCTGCAATGCCGGAAGGGGCAGGATGACCTATCTCACCAACGTGTTGAAGCACTTTGCCGGTCTGCACGGCTTGCGGTTCGGAGAGGCCTGTGACATGCTTGGCACCCTGGCTGCCACTCCTAGTCGTGCTGTCAAGAGGAGGCACCATGGGCAAGACTTGTCAGTGGATGGGTAGGAGCAACAATCGCGAATTATCATTGATACGACCACTTACTGAGACTTGCTCCCGGGCGGTCCTGCCTCCCATGCAACAGGAGGAGGTGTTGTCTCTTTGTAATTTCGTGGATCCCTTGGTGGTTTATAGCCGACAACCCACTTCTTGTCTTCCTTGGTCAATTTGTATTTGACCATCGATGCTCTCCAGCACTAGACGAGATTAGGCAGATGATCTACCTCTCAAGATGAGTCCTTCAGGTAGCTTCTCCTGTGTTTGAAGAAGAAGAAAGGTGTATTAAACGATTGAAGCAGAGTCAACAAGTCCAATACTTCCAAGTTACTCCTGATGCCCCCTTGAACGCTGTGTGGCGTACGCACAGGCTATGTCAGCATTGTGATGCTATGCAGTTTGAGCACCAAATGCGATACCAAGCTGTTCCACCACAGTGAAAAGTCTTTTGCTTCAATGCAGCTTCGGGTTCGAAGAAGAAAGCAGAAAGAGGTCGTCCGCGGCCTCGATATGGGTAGTGCCGTATCACTTGTACGAATTGACTGCGAGCCCTCAAAACCTTCGCGGATCGGGACCAGGGTTGGTAATGGCTGAAGAAGCATGGGTGCCGGAGGAAGTGGCGGGGCGCAAGGCTATGCGAGCTGTGATCCTTTGAAATACAGAATCTAGCTGCTTTTCGCTCGACCACCTAAGTTTCTCTTGACTCGTGCGACATTGTGTACCCAGCCTAGGTGTCTACCGCTCAACGTATACGTACGGGGTTTCGAAGCTCGGAATGCGCAAAGCCTTCAATCGCACTGCTTTACCTGTCCATGAGGCAAGTACCGGCAATTTGAAAGAGCATTTCAAAGGTCTAATTGCAATGTGTGACAACCGTATCATCATGCGCTAGTCCATGCAAGAGTCCATTGGTCCTTGTGGAATGTGAACATCTGCTTGCAAGCAATCATGCGCTGATTCCCATCATACATGCCCTCAGTAGAGAAGAACATATCCGGAGTATCGGACACGATCTTCTGTCTGTGATTCCGTAGGAATGGGGCGCCGTTGCGATCGTGGACTGTAAAGGCTGGTTTCAGGAACTTGAGGAGCAGATCTGAGTGCGAAGCTTTGATTTTAAGAGTAGAGTCAGAGACCTCTATGGATACGAAGACTGCTCTCGGCTTGACCTCTTTCGTTTTCGCATGCCACGACCTTGAATAATGGTTTGGCTTTACAGCGTTGGCTGGCAGAGCTAATGAGATTTCAGACCGAGGGTCTCGGGCAAGCGCCCAAATGGGCTGCGTAAATCGGATCCATTCTTGCTGCAAATGTTGTGGGATTACGAAACCTATGGAGGAATCATCAACCATCATTATAAATTGATTATTGCAGTATCGCCAATGATCTGCGAGTTGCTGCATGAGGTGCGAAGATTTTGAGGTGACGGGATAGAAGTGCATGAAAGGATGCGTGAAAACTTCAGGAAGCCCGGGGGGTTATGCTGACGATTCATGCCGACGTAAGTTCGTTTCGCTGCGATGTACTACGACTTCCAGTAGGGCGAGAAGGGTCGGGTAAGTTTGTGTAATTTCTCGAGCGTTCCGTTTTCGCCAATTGTTGAAAGCAAAAGAGAGGGGTTGGCCTTGAGTGCGTATCGCGTCTGGCTTGTATGCTATTCAGGTCCAGATAGCGCTGCAAGCTATGCGAGCGGTGTAAGCTGTGAACACAGCGGAGAAGAGAGGGGAAAGGGGGCGGGGGCCAGACTGGAACAGCATGTGGAGGTAGCCGGAAAGACACTGACATTTGGCTCGCATAGGCGCAGGCCTAACACCTTCTGGCATATTATGCTGGGAACGAAGCAAGAGGGGTTAGTCTGCAGATTGGCCCTGACAGGGATGTGCCTTCCGATCCCGCTGTTTGAGGACTACTTGCTGCTGGAAGCATCCCGCTGCTATGGCTTTCGCTGTGCACAGCGATGCCCACTGGCAATGCAGGGAGTCGTACGCGGAGTCGTCTTTTCTGACCGGCGGAGAGGATGTTAGAGCAGCTGGCACCTTGTCTAGGAAAATCAGCCATTCGAACAGCCAATCAAGACTTGTGTGTTCCCCCAGGCCATACTGCCATGGAGTAGGCGCGCAAGATATGAAAGCCACGACTCAAAGGCTCTTCGCAGCCTTGTGCTTCCAAGTCTAGCTGACTAGCTGCCATCCTAGAAGATGAACAGTGGCCCAGAATGTGAGAGAGAGAGGTATCTATCTTTGCCATATCTTGCTTTATCCTCTTCGTTCCAGGGTGTTAACGTTGAAAGACAAAGACCCTCAGTATCGTTTTTGCCATGAAGGGACGAAGGCGATCGGGCTACTTTGCGGCAGTATGTGAGGGCCATTGCCGCTGCTGTTCCTATCATCTCAATATAGCTACTCTGTTGTCTCTCTTCGTCAGGACTGACTTCCGCTCCATATATACGTGGTCTATCCTGCGCTCTGCTAGGAAGAGCATATCGTCATGGCCACTCCTGGCAGTGATCAAGCTGGACCTTCTATAGAAGCCTATCATAACACCTTCACACCTCGGTCTGGCGAAGAATGGTACTACAAGATCAAGACACCTGCTCTGTTCGATGAATCACCTCTATAGTGCGCCCTAAGAGGGTTACCTTTACATTTCTGACTGCCCGCTGACATCACAACATACACAAATAGTACGACATTCGTGCAACCATGGGCACCTCCGAAAGATCCGACACATGGCCGCTACGATCTTCCATATAGTCCACGCGAGGATGAAATACGCAACGATACTCAGAGATATCACACCTGGAGCGGCAAGGTCAACATGAAAGGGTCAGAACGAGACTGGATTGCTTATCAAGTGTGCACATATTGCTAGTAAATACACGTCCCATTTCGAGGCTAACCTCACATTATAGGTATGGGAACCCAAAGAAAAGAACGTCAACGCAGATCTCGTATTCTGCCATGGTGTACGTAACACACCAGTTCATTTGCACATTATACCTACCATCCCAACTGATTCAACCTTTTGCTTCAGATTAACGACTATGGTGGGAAGTTCAGCGAGCATGCGAAATTCTTCCTGGATGCTGGCTATCGCATAAGTTAGTTTTCCTGCCAAGCCCGGTATATATGGTATATGCCCAATCACTAACGCGTACGTTTACTCCAGTCCTGCCTGATTTGCCTTCGCATGGTCGGTCTACCGGACTACATGCATATGTCACAAGAGTACGTCAATAGTCCCTCTGATTCGAGGCAAGAAGTAAGTACAATTGACCTTGGTGTTACTGCAGATGGAAAGTCTGGCAGAGGCTGTAGATGCCGTCATTTGCGAGGTTGCGCTAACAGATGAGAAGCATGGCAAGACAGCCGAAGAGGTCGATAGTCGGAAGCGCTTCATTGCGGGAGCATCTATGGGTGCGCAATATGCTAATTGCGAGAGTGAATACAAGCTGACTCCCCCGCTCTATACATACTGCAGGTGGATTCACAGCTTTGCTATATACAATGTAAGTACGGCATTTCCGCAAAAGAGCGAATCTGTTCGCTGAGACCGCTCGATTCAGACAATATCCACCGGCACCAGTGTCTGAGGCAGCTGCAACGGCGGGTATTCGTAATCCTCTCAACGGTCTGAAGCGGCCCAAGATACACGGAGCAATGCTTCTCTGCCCCATGCTGGAAATTGCGCCCGTAAGCCCACAAGCACAGATTGAACCCAACCGCAGATGTCTAACAGAAGTAATTTATCATGCTAGGAATCACGGCCTTCGTGGCTTGTTGAACATTTTGCTCGAGGAATAGCTAGTTTTGCAGGTCGCTTCCCACTCGCCGAAGCGAACAGGGGCAAGAATACGGACCGCCCAGCATTGGAGCAGGAATGTAGGTCATAAATCAGTGTGGAATTGTATCGTTGGGATCCAGCAGCGCTGACCCTGTCTGTACAGTCGAACAAGATCCTCAAACATATAACGGCAAGCTACGTATAGCTACTGGATTAGCGATACTCAAAGGTATTGAGATGGTCAATACCCGTTTGCATGAAGTAAACCTTCCCTTCAAGGTGTTTCACGGTACAGGTGACCGGGTGACAAACCCAAGGTAAGCTACTTGACCCACAAAGGATCCTTGTCAAGTCTTGCTTATCCTCGACTATGTCACCTTCAGGGGAAGTCAAAGACTCTTCGACCAATGCTCGAGCAAAGACAAAGAAATTCAATTGTATGAGGGGTACCAGCATGTCATGCTAGCGAGAGGTCTGAATGGTGAAGACGATGCCCCCAGGCAGAGAGTGCTCGACGACATGTTAGAATGGCTGAACAAGCACCCATAGACGAACGCTAGATCAAGTAGACATTTTGCATTCGATAAATTCAGCGATTTCAGGAACGCCGCGCATCAGCAAACATTACCGAGCCATGGCTACATTAAAGATTAATGAAGCATTCAGTCAGTCCACAAAGATTGGGCAGGATTTGCCAGTTGCTCCGGTTTCAATGGCTTGATCCACCTCAGCTTGCGTTTTATACTCTTTTTCATTCATTGCCAAACTGACAATACTCTATACTAAACGCTGACAAAGGAGCTGAAGGGTACGCCGCGATGCCCTCACCTGAAATGCGATGTTTTCGAATCATGCCAATCCGGCCTCTTTCATAGCTTGTAGCATTGTGGCTCCAATCTTGGCAGGAGAGTCGCAGACGATGGCACCAGCTTTTTCAAGAGCGGCAACCTTGTCCTCGGCTTTACCTTTTCCACCTGAGATGATGGCACCTGCGTGACCCATTCTTCGGCCTGGTGGTGCTGTTCGGCCAGCGATAAATCCGACGACTGGCTTGGGCTTCGCTCGTGTTTTGTTGTATTGCTCGAGGTAGTAAGCGGCTTCTTCCTCCATTGTTCCACCGATTTCACCGATGATGACGATACCTATACACGAGAAGCAGCGGCACGGTCAGATATCGGGTCATGAGGCATAGAGAGTGTCAAAGACGGCTCACCCTCGGTCTGATCATCCTCCATGAAAGCCTTGATGACATCGATGTGTTGAGTGCCAGGGAATGGATCACCACCAATACCAACGCAAAGGGTCTGACCAAGTCCAACACGGGTAGTTTGATCGACAGCTTCATAAGTCAAAGTACCCGATCTAGAAACGACACCAATTCTACCAGGTGAGAAGATTCTAGCTGGCATAATACCAATCTTGCATCCACCTCCTGCTTCTGGTCTCATGATACCAGGGCAATTAGGTCCAATCATTCGTGATTTGCTCTGTGATCTCAATGCTTGTGCGATGCGGACTTCATCTTGTTGTGGGATACCTTCAGTGATGGTGACGATCAAAGGAATCTCGTTCTCGATGGCTTCGAGAACGGCAGCGGCGGCGAACGGAGGTGGGACGTAGATGACTGAAGCATCTGGCTTTTCGTGCTTGACGGCCTGTTCGAAGATGGGCAGAATCGTGCAAAAGACACAAGAGCCTCAGCGTCTTTCCTACATCATTTCTTCCAACATGTATAAAACTATTGCGCTTTCCAAACGTTCCAACTCACCTCGGCAACAGTTCCATAGATTGGGAAACCGAGATGTGTGGTTCCAGCCTTCTTAGGGTTTGTACCGGCAACAACCTTTGTACCGTATTCCAGAGCTTCTTTCAAATGGAAACTGGCCTGTTATGTGTGAAAGAGTAAAACCAAAAGGTGAGATGATATTAAAGCCAGGTTCAGTCTGGATTCCTTAATACAGCATTATGCATCCATAGCACGAGCAGCGGGCGGCGGACAGAGTATGTACGTCTTCAT